>CAJUYI010000430.1:68932-79400 GCA_910591695.1 Galerucella pusilla
AGAATGACATAGCTTACCATGTCTTTTGGAAAAATAACCAACTTGTGAAAGAGGAAGTACAATTTTTAGAGAAATGAGGAACGTCATAGCTTACCTATGTCTTTCGGAAAAATAACCAACTCTTAAAAAAAAGAAAGGAAGAACAATAATTAGGGAAAGGAGGAATGACGTAGCTCAACTATGTCTTTGGAAAAAATAACCAACTTGTATACTACTTGTAAAAGAAAGGGAGGAAAAATAACCAACTTGTTAAAGAAAGAAAATACTGTGTTTAGAAAAATTAGGAACGACATAGTTTACCTATGTGTTTTGGGAATATAGCCAACTTTTGAAAGAAAGGAAGTACAATGTGTAGGAAAATGAGGAACTACATCTTACCTATGTCTTTTGGAAAAAATGACCAGTTCGCAAAAGAAAGGAATGACAATATTCAAAAAAAAAGAACGACATAGCTTACCTATGTCTTTTGAAAAGTTAGGATTCGGAAAACACTTCAAGCGCACTCGCCCCATCCGGATGACTGCTCGCTTTGTAAACGAGGCTTACCGACAACCTAGGAACGAGCACTTTCCCACAGTGTGGTACTACGTGCTTTCGTGAAGGAAAAAGTCAATTGTAAGCAAACAAGTTGGTATATATGTAGAGTATAAGGAAAGCAGGAGAATGTTTAGAAAAATAAGGAATGACATAGCTCACCTATGTCTTTTGAAAAAATGACCAAATCGTAAAAGAAAGGAGGACAATGTTTGAAAAAATGAGGAACGACATAGCTAACCTTACGTCTTTTGGAAAAATAACCAACTTGTCGAAGAAATAGGAGTGCAATGCTTGGAAAAGTTAGGAACGACATAGTTTTTACCTATGTCTTTGGGCAAAATAACCAGCATGTTGAAGAGATGAAGTACAATTCTTAGAGAAATGAGGAACGACTTAGCTTACCTATATATGTCTTTTGAAAAAATAGGCAACTCGTAAAAGAAAGGGAGGACAATATTTGAAAAAATGAAGAACGACATAGCTTACCTCTATGTCTTTTGAAAAAATGACCAGCTCGTAAAAGAAAGGACAATGTTTGAAAAAATGCAGAACGACATAGCTTACCTATGTCTTTTGGAAAAATAACCAACTTTAAAGAGAAATGGAGAACAATATTTGAAAAAATTAGGAACGACATAGCTTACCTATGTCTTTTGAGAAAAAAGCTCGTAAAAGTTAGGGAGGACACTATTTAGAAAAATGAGGAACACGACATAGCCTACCTATGTCTTTCGGAAAGTTGAGCAATTGAGGCTGAAAGTTACCCCTCGTAGATGGAAGTTTGTCCCCCAATGCTGGAAGATGACCCCAGCCAGTACAAAATATAATCAATCGGTCAAAAAGTCTAAAACCGACGGATACTATTTCCCACCGGCTTACAGGATGTTTTCTACCGGCTGCACCCCCTCAGAAGTTTTTTCTTTACTGGCAAAGTGAAGGAATAAAAATGTATAATATCAAAAAAATATTCAAATATAGGTAGTCATAGTGGACGCAATTTTTTTAGTGTGAACTTAAAGTTGCCGGCTCCTTGTTTGACTGTAATACAATATTTTACCGTCTTAGTCCAGTCAATATTACAATTAATAATGTTGATTTGACGATAAATTAATTTAATATTACAATTCCAACTAATAAGGGTTAGAATGTTTTGAATAATTTTCAATTATTAAATAAATGTTTTGACTATCCGGTTTAAAGTTCAAATATTTTTCAGGTGATTTGTTTATTTTTATTTTGTCAAGTTTAATTCAAATTTTAGTTTATTTTTTATTAGTTACATTATAAATTTCAAACTGTCTTCTCTAGTTTGATTCATTTTTGTTTATTGATAAGAGAAATTTCCCTTTTATATAGTTTTTATCTTTAAAATTTTATAGTGAAATAACCCTTGTTTGGTGTATGTGATGTATCTATTTTCCATATCAACATATACCTACTATATACTTATTTGTTCATTAATTTGATGGGCCCCGGTAAAATCCTTGCGGGGGGCCCCGGATTTGAAGTTACGCTACTGTACAGTGTGTGTGCTAGTAGTAGAAATAGTGAGAAGTAAAGAGAGGATAATATTGGAAAAATATAGGAAACAACATAGCTACAATATGTCTGGAAAAAAATATTTGGAAAATAAATAAATACAGAAATTTTTTTATAAAATAAAAGTACCCAACTGAACAAGAGCTAAAAAGTAGGTATACGTACTTTTGATGATAAATTATGAATCAGTAAAACTTTTTTATAAAAATAAATTATTCGTAAAAGATCCCAAATATTAGAAAACCCTTTTTAAATACTTTACATACATTTATTGCTTATAAATAAAGGATATTATATTTGTTAAATATACAAAACATCATAGTTTAACTAAGTATGTCTTTTGAAAAAATATATGGAAAATGAAGAAATAGAGTAGGTACCTATTCATTTAGTGCTATATAGTAACTACCAGATAATGAAATAAAGACTTACCTTGTTTATAGAATTATAATCCTTAGAAATCACAACCAAAAATTCGACCTACACTTAGGTACACTACCGAAAATAATTTCGGACATGTAGGTACGCACTCCCGAAAATTCGAAAATACACTTATATTCCCGTAAATTACAAATATATACTCCCGACGCAACCGGCACGTCCATTCATTTCAAAAATTAATTCGTTACTGAACGCGAGATATAAAATTTATTCATTAGTCAAGACCATAGATAACATATGGTCAAGACCAACTAACTAAATTAACGAAGTCATATTGGAACTAAAAAAACTCTGCCCCAGGGCACGATGAGATAACTGTTAACGATTTATTCTCCCTTAAGCAACATCTCATTACCATTTTAACAAGATTGGTCAATAATGTGCTCAGTAGTGGCACTTTTCCAGAGGAACTAAAAATAAGTAAAATTTGTCCAATATACAAGTCAGGACGTAAGGATTGTATGAACAATTATAGGCCGATTTCAGTTATAAGTGTTTTCTCCAAAATTCTAGAAAAAATAATTAAAACAAGAATGCTATCCTATTTAAATGCACACGTACCTTCTGATGAGTTCCAGTATGGCTTCGTCCAGAATAGTAATACACTTAGCGCAACTGCTGACTTTACCAATTTTGTATCAAAAGCTCTAGATAATAAGCAATTAGTGATTGCAGTGTTTGTGGGTTTGAGAAAGGCGTTTGATGTGGTGAGTCTGGATTTACTGCTTATGAAGTTGGCAAAAATGGGATTTAGAGGGATAATATATAACCTTCTAAAATCGTATTTACTTGATCGAAAAATGGATATGGAGTGCCGCAGGGTTCCGTCCTTGGTCCTCTGCTGTACTCCCTATATGTTCTTAGCCTTAAGTATGCTAACCTCAGGGGTAGATATTTTGCTTTTGCAGACGATACTGTCCTGGTTTATACAGGAACAAATGATAAAGAATTAAATGAATTAGTCAACGCCGATCTCAAATCCTACATGCACTGGTTGTACAATAATAAACTAAAAATTAATCTTGAAAAGACTAAATATATGTTGTTTAAACAAAAAAACAAAAAACATGAAGATTTTAATATTAGTATTGATAACATATTATTAGAGCGAGTCACAAATATAAAGTATCTTGGGTTGATTGTTGACGAAGGACTAATCTGGTCGGAACATGTAAGCTATATTTCTGAGAAAGTAATACCAATGATCTCGGCCTTATTTAAATGTAGAAATTACCTAACAAATCAGAGTAAAAAAATGTATATAATGCTTTCTTCTTAGCACATCTGCGATATTTGTTACCGGTTTGGGGAACTTGTAGTCAAACAAATTTTAGAGTTGTAGAGATTCTACAAAATAAAATTCTTAAAATCCTTTTTAACTATGACCGACTGACTAATACTGACCGACTGTACCGAGAGCTTGGGATCGCTAAATTAAATGTAATATTACAATTTGAACAGTGTAAACTAATTTTTAAAATAATCAACCAAAAACAAAAATGCAATACAAATATTATGTTTACCAGTGGGATCCACAGTTACTCAACTCGCAGTCACAATGACATATATAACAACTCCAAGAACAAATATAGAATTGAATAATCCAATTGTGAAAGCTTCAAAAATATAAAAACATCCAGAAATCTTTGTCAATTTGTCAGAAGACTTAAACTACATTTTGGGATAAATTAGATTCAAGTTCACACTGTTTAGTTTTTTAAGATACAGGTTATTCTCGAGGCCAGAGCTGTCAGCACTGATTAGAGGATTTTTTGTAAACAATATTGTATTTATTGAATTGTTATAAATAAAGATTTTTCAAAAAAAAACAAGTGTTAGTCATCGACGTGAATTCAATATACACTTGCCGCCCTATTTAAGAATATAAAGATAGATTATTTTGGAAAACGTTTTTATATTCTTTTTGATATTTTTAGTATACAGGGAAAGTAGAAAAGTTCCAAAATAATTCATAAAGAAAAATTTTTAATCTACTCTAAGAATTTGCAAGAGAATAGTTAATGTTCATTTTCATTATAATTTTGAAGAGCAGTGTATATATTGACAAGATGAACTTGAATTAAAAGGGATATTTCACCTTCATTTATTTTAAAGATGAAATCAAACATTGGTAATATTTTAGATATAAATTATAATTTATTTCAAAGTGCCGTGTAAAAAACTATATAGAATTTCATTTACCTATACTTTTGTCATTTGAAAGCAACAGAAATCTTGAAGAATGTAACACTTTTCTCAAATTTACATGTTAAATAAGGCCTGTAATGAAGTAACCTTAGACTGGTCTTGTCAATTTCTTAGAGATAAATACCTCCAGCTTAAAGCTTTTCAGAACACATTTCTGAAGATTTTGATAATTTACGATTAATGGAAAACAGAGAAGCATTCCGAACATCTAATGTAATGTTGATCCTGTCCATTACGATGGCACCAAAATATGTATATGGACTTTGCTGTAGTAGATCTTAGCTGACTTTATCCAGCATTAAAATTCCAATCAATTATTATCAACTTAGGAAAATTATATAGTAATACTTTTTAGCCATTTACATAGTACAAATATGTTCATCCAGTTCACTTGGAAATTAAAAAGAAGAGTTTGATTTGCATTGACTATACTTGAATGATAATTAGTACAAAATGAATTTAATTAAATAAAATATATTTCAACATTTTTTAGAGAGGACATTCTATTCCAATATATTTACAGTGGAACTCATTTTTATAATTTGTACATTTTTTTTAATATAAAGGGCATTCAGGAACTTCGTTGATAACCATTTTGCTGCTTTACCTTTGCCTGCCAAAATAAAAAACTTAGATCAACTCATGAGAAACTTGATAGAAAATTCTAGTGAAGAACTATTATTTTTAATTATAATTGTTTAAAATTTAACTGAAGTCTATAAAATCTTGATAGTTATCTGGTGAAACTAGATATGACAAATAAAAAATACATTTACCAGAATTGTTTATTTCAATCGATAGACCATTTGATCATCAACTTTCAATATTGAAAACTGACTTTAAATCGGTACTTTATCAATTATTCTTCTCTTTTTTACACTGCAAAGCACATCTGCCCCAACAAAAAGATATGTAGCAAATAAATATAGAAAATTAATATCAAAGGGTCAGTTGATGCAATCAACAGCTTTTCATAATTCATTTAGAATTTTTGTAGCCTTGCTAATAAATTCTTAACATACACTATGATATCTCAAGACTTTATAGTATACCTTATTGTTTAAATTAGAAAGTAAAAATACTGTAATAAAACCAAATTGTTCCTATAATCACATAATAGAACATAATTATACCAAGAGGTTTGGAATATTCAAGTACCTACAGTTATTTAACAAGCATATTTCATTTGGTATGAGGGAAGGATTATAATAAAAAAACAGTAAATTTAAGTAACCTGCTATTATGGGCAATGGGTAGACAATAGAGTACACGCATATTTCATATTTTGCTTAGATATTAATTTGTAATAGTAAAGTTGATATCAAAAATAACTTATAATAGAAAATAAACCAGTTTCCATTTAAAATTACTTCCAAATTTTAAAATAAAATTCAAATTTCAATGCACTTTCCGACCACCACCCGAGGATTTCCGAACGCTACCGATGATACGTGTGATGTCATACCATTTGTTTACTTTTGACCACAATGTCCTTCTCTCAAGTGTATTTTTGCTTGCGCCACCAGGTAAAGTAACAAATATTTTAACTAAAGTTTTAATAGACGTTGATTTACACTCTGGAACAATGCAATACTTGGAATACAAAGTTTTTTTCGGCTTTATCCATTTTTAAAGCTTTCAGAAACAAATTAGGTCACAAAAACTCAAAGCATGATACACGAATAAGAACGTAAACAAATGGAGTGACGTCAACGGATGGGGCAGTCATCTTTATGACATAAAGCGCGTTTTGGCGGACTTTCAAATTTTATGATTTTCAAAGTAGTTTTAAAAGTAAAGTTTATATTTTTTTGTAAAAATAGGCATGCAAGGTGTTAGGAGACCTGATAAAGCGTCATTTCCCACCAATAGCAAAATGTATGCTTGTACCCTCTTCTAAATTTAATAATTTATAATAGAATCAATAAATTAATTACAGTTAATGTACATGTTTCACTGCCAGTTCTAATTTTACCAAACAACGCTCAATATGAGAAATAAAATATTATTTCTATTGGTTATTTATAAATAATGGTAGTTATTCATCCGATTTTCTATCAGAAGAGTTGTTAGTCAAAGAATTATTAAATTCAAACATTTATTTCTAAAATTCTTATTATGTATAAATTAAATAAAAAAAAACAATGTCACATTATGGAACAGATTTAACAAAAGTGATCACAGCACAAATTTCACAAAATAAAGAATTAGGTTAAGGTTGAAGTGATATAAAATAAACTTATCAACACTATCTATTCCCTATTTTTATGTAGAGTTTCAGCTAAATAAAAACAAACAGCTAAAAAACCAAACAAGTGCAGAGTATTGTGCATTTAAATAATTAGTTCCTAACTGCATAGGTACACATTGTTTGATCATAAAACTAAGTTAGTCATATTTATCAATTAATAAGCTATTCATACTTTTAACATTTTTACTTTGGGTATCTGATTAGCTAGAATCAAAGATTATACTGACAATCTGACTACAATGCAATTATAGTTTGACCTATTGAAAATGTACAATATATTATTTTAAAATGGCACAAAACTTGATTCATATTTAAAATGCAGTGTTGTTCAATTGAGTGATTAAAATGGGCATATTAGAAACACTAGTATTCCAAGTTGACATTAAGTCCATTACTTAAATTTGGCAATATTTTATAATACCCGGAGCACATATTTTTGTGGTTGGTGTTATATTTTATAATTTTTATTAGTTGTTAACATTTGCATAATAAATAAGTGATTCCTTGAGCCATGAAAAATCTTTTATTTCAAATACCTAACAGCTTTATTACCCTGAACAAAAATGTAATTATAAGAAAATATTTGATTAAGTATATGTAAGTAATAAGTAAGTAATTAAGTATATATGACTAACTAGTTTTATGAGAATCAATCAAGTAATGGGAATACTATTTCCAAAAATTATCCTATACCATCTTTATTTGCCTTATATATTTCTTAAAACTAAACCTTACGCTGGGTTGAATTGCTGTAATCCTGATAATTTATCTCTGTTATTCCAAAGTGCAAATGCTGTTGATAATCCAAATCCAATTGCACCTCCTAAGCCACATTTTCTAAATCCCGCTAAAAAAAAAAAAAAAATTGTAAGGCTCATTTTAAACTATACTTAGTAATATATATTAAATGATTTAAAACATACCTGTAGATTTATACAGACATCCTGTTGCTGTTGCAGCTACAACTGTATTAAGGTCATCATCAGTTCCTCTAGCCCATGATAGAATCACTCCAAAAGCTGAATATATCACAGCAACAGATCCAAATGTATTTGCAGTAGCACTACCTTTTTTCATTATGTGATTTAATAATCTAAAATGATTGAACAAATAATATCAAAAGATCCATAAAATATTTTTTGATTTCATAGTTTCAAATTACTTACTGTGTTCGCCTAAGTTTACCAGTCTGACCTGCTAGTGTAGTTGCTTTCAATCCACTGTATAATCCAGAGGCACCCCCTAACGTTGCTCCTATCATACATGATCCACCAATTTGACCAAAAGCAAGCTCAAATCGACCTCTTTGTTTACTAGCTCCATCCAAAAATATAAACTCTGGTTGTGTTTGTGGAATATACCCCGGATCAAAATTTAAATACGGTGATGAAAACGGTCGCCCTGTCCCTTAAAATTTATGTAACCATGAGTTAGGTTAAGAAATATTTAGAGTCAATATTACCTTGAAGTCCTGATGTATTTGGGTAAGTTGAAGAATAAACATCGTTGCTGTCATTTAAGGAAGACATGGTGTAAATTTAAAGTTCTTTTAATTTAATGTTTAAGGTTTCTTTATGTAAAACTCAAAATTAGAAACCTTCAAGAATGTCAGATGGTTAGAGAAGAAAATTCGATATTCGATAGGATAGCTAATTGGTTTGTCAATCACCAGATTTAAAGAGAGGAAGGTAGCCAAGCTAATGGTAACAAAGAAAGATATACACAGAGCAAGATTCGTTTGGTATTCGATTGTGCATCATCCAATGACATGGTAGAATTATTTTTCCAATCTTATTCTCAAATTTGAAAGGACTTGCTGCAATTCAAAGATTTTGTCGATTTTGATCTATTCTAAAATGTAGATAAATTTAAGACTTTTAAATTGTGTTATTTAGTGGATGGCGATGAGGCAAAATGAAAATAGGAGGGTAAGCGTGACACGTGACATGTTGTTCAAGGTTATTTTGTTGATAAACACAAACAAAAAGTTACTATAGATACAAATGGATAATAGGAATTAGTGAATAATCTATTTATTTGAGTTTGAATTAAGGGTGATTCATCAGTAATCTTAAGTTATAAAAAAAATTCTAACCATTATTTCCTAGATAGCTAAATAGGTAAGAACGTTTAAACAATGTTTATTCTAATGTTTGTTGTTAATTTGATCATTTTGATATGAATATTTAATTTTTCACCCCATGTTTTAATTAATTTTAGAAAATGGATCAACTTTCTGCAGAAAAAAGATTGTCTCTCGCGTATTTGCTAGTTATTGCCGCAGGTGCAGCATCTAGTATATCAACTGGAATTGCTTGGAGTCATTGGTATAGAACTTTGGATCAGTGCATAGATCGTAACTGTAGTTGCATAATATATGGAACTCACACCATGAGTGTTTTCCTTGGTAATGTTTTAAAACATTTTTGCCTATTTGCATTGTGATAAATATAAAAATTCGTATTACTGAATACCAACTTCTTTTTAGGTGGTGGCCAAGCTCCATGTATCTGGATTACTTTTGGCCCACTTATTCACCTAGTTTTTGCAGTTGGCTTAATATGTTTTCATGGATATAGAGTACTTTTCACAACAAAATCCCCAAGTGGTAGAAGTACTAGAACTATGATAGCAAAACTAGAGTAAGTGAAAATTTCAGTAGTACTAATTTTTTTGATGATCTTATCATCATATATAAATCTTGGTATAAACCAATACTCAAAATAATATAATAGTTAGAATCTGTCATAATTTGTAAACGAAAATATACCTGCAATATTGTTTTTATTAGTGTATCTGATATTGATAGAATATAAATTTTATATTATTTATAGTACAGGAGAATCAGTTCAAATAGAAGCTGTATCTCAAGAAACAACAAGTCATCTTCCAACAGCTTACTGGATCATTGTATCTACAATTACATCTTTCTTTACTCTCTATTCATTGATTCATTTTATCATATACTTAGATGGTTACTATCATACCTGTAATCAATATCGTTCTACATTAGAAAGGTTGCTTAGTATACATGGTTCAGCTTTACCTGTCATACACCAGAGATTAGGTTGTTCAGGAATATTTGATTTTATGGATTATATGCAACCTGACTCAGGTAATGCCTATAGAGATGGTATCATTAATACAGGTGCATGTCTTATAATAGGAATCATCTCATCTTTCTTCTGCTGGACTGGATTTTTAATTTCTAGTATATTTAATATCATGGTATCAAGAAGGAATAATGAGTAATATTTCTAAAATGAGGTGTCATGTGTTTCAATATTGTGTTGATAGTTTTTAAAGTTATAGTTTTGCAAGAGAGCATGTCTGGCTGGATCTAGTGATGAGTGTTGAAGGTAAGTCACTCTAAACATTACACTATTGCAAAATGGCTTTGAAACCACCAATTTCACTATTTTTAAAAAGATGCAAAAAGTATTTTATAACACTTAATGTAGAATAAATTATTCTTTTTTCTCTTATTTTTTG
>CAJUYI010000430.1:82657-124526 GCA_910591695.1 Galerucella pusilla
TATTCAAGTTATGGCGCGGCATGAATTATAATTAATGCGTTATACTTTCAATAATAAAGTGTTTTTTGTGAATTCTATGACTTACTATGAGTGATGCGTCCAGAGAATCTCTATTTTTTTATAGAAACAATGCGAGTATTTGAATCTGTCATGTGAATTCTCATCAGTTTTCAATTTGAAAGTTTTAATCATTTACAAAAGTTTTGATATGTTATAATAAAAAATAACAACCCCAACATCTTCCATGATTTTTTCTCACAATAAAAAGTTTTGAAGATTGTTATTTATTATTATTTTATTGAATATACAGTGTGACCCATTTTGTTTGGAAGCACCCCCATAAAATCCGCATTTTTCAACCGATCTTGTTTTAATTTTTTTTGTTAGATTCAGTATCAAAAACAGTATTTTGGCACAAATTTTAATAGCTTAATTACCATTTTCAAGGCTCTCTATGTTCATTTTTCTTTGCCAAAAAAAGACAAAAGTACATTAGGCATTTTTTTTCTCAAATATAAATATGACTATACCACTGGATTTAGAATCATCACAAATGTAAACTACCAAAATTTTATAAGAAAATGTTAATTAACGACAAAGTTATTACAACATGAATTTGGAAAAAGTGGTTTTTTCAGTAATATTTTTCGTAGAATGTAGACAAATTTTAAAAATAGCAACATGGTAAACAAAAACAAGGACTCCAAACATATTGCACAGTAAAAATTCGAAGCCGATAAATCAACCCGTTCTGGAGTTATAGCTTCTGAAAGTAATGTAAAATTGTGCTTAATAATTTCATTTATTGACAAAATGAAATCAACGAGTCGCAAGTAGGCTTTGATTTTGAAATTTTATTTATGTCAGTCAGTAACATTTGTATGAAATAGTAAGTACTAAAGGTGAGATTATACAGCAAATCAAAATAAAATAAGGAACTAATTAATATAAGTTAAGAAATAAGGACAAAAAAACATTGATTATAGAGATGAATAAAATAAAATAAGAAGTAAGAGTAAGCCAATCAAATTGCAGCTTTTTTGACAATGACTTTGTTTGTGTTTTGTGCAAGCTTAGTTAATTCCACTTTTTGTTTTGGCTACATGTTTTGCCGAATCTACACTTGTCTTGTCACTACAGTACATAACCTCAATAATTATATCTATTCCTTTGAATTCTAATTTTCAAAAATTAAAATCAATACTAAAATGGATGATGGCATGCTGATAGAGCAGGTATCGACCTTTCCTCAGTTATATGCAAAAACTGACGGAAGATACAAGAACAACCGATTGAAAGAAAATGCTTGGCTTTTTAGGTTACATGAAGAATAATTGGAACCTCAGAACATTTAGAACAGAAATATCTGGGTCATGCGCATTATCGGTTTCCAAACAAATTAAAATAAAATAAAACAAAAAGATAAAAGTTGGCCATCTTTTGTACTAATTCTTATTTACTATTTTATCTTATTTCTTGTATAAACGCTTTAATAGAGATGCTTATGTTCATCTTTATTATTTTAATTTATTTTATTCCTTATTTTATTTTATTTGCTGTATAATCTCACCTTAAATGTTCCAAATATTCAACTATTTAACTATTCAAGACAAAGTTGAAATTGTACTTTTTTGTGGTTACAATGATAGAAGTGAACGAGAAGTAATTGAAATAGTTAATCGGAGACATCCAGATCGGCGTATTTGCTGCTCTGTAGTGCACAAAATTAAAGTATTTACCAAGACTGGAGCAGTGACCAAACGTATTTTAAAAAATATGCAGGCAAGAAATTTTAATGAGCGTATTGTCATGGACTACTTTGCCAACAATCCAAATTATTAAGCACAATTTTATATTACTTTCAGAAGCTATAACTCCACAACGGGTTGAGTTATCGGCTTCGAATTTTCACTGTGCAATATGTTAGAATCCTAGTTTTTGTTTACCAAGTTGCCATTTCAAAAAGTTGTCTACATTCTAGGTAAAGAATTAATGAAAATACCACTTTTTCCAAATTCATGTTGTAATAGGTTTGTCGTTAATAAAATTTTGCTAGTTTACATTTGTGATGATTCTTAGTCCAGTGGTATAGTTATATTTGAGAAAAAAAAATGCCTAATGTACTTTTGACTTTTTTGGCAAAGAAAAATTAACATAGAGGGTCTTGAAAATAGTAATTAAGCTATGAAAATTTGGGCCAGAATACTGTTTTTGATACTGAATGTTACAAAAAAAATTAAATCAAAATCGGTTGAGAAATGCGGATTTTACAGGGGTGCTTCCAAACAAAATGGGTCACACAGTATATGAATTGAATAGCAGAGTATGAAAAAGTGAGGTTAACGGTCCACAATTTCAAATAAATTCACAAAACTGTCAAATTATTCTCTGTACTCTCAATTTATCAAATAGAAGCATGAGAGAGTGATTCTTCTATTGACGTTCAAGAATACTATTTATCCATTCTCGATAGAACCACGCATTGCTTCTTTCACGATCTATTCCCCGGTTGTCAAGAATTGGGTACCTACCGGGAGTTTCGTCTATTTCTCTAGCAACAGGACGGAGTACTAAAGTACCTTGATGGATCGTTCTTGACTCTCTTTTTCCCATGAAAGAGGGTGAATGTGAATCGTGTTTGGTGTAATTCGAGAAAAAAAATATATTTTGAGAAAAACGTATATCATAAAGTTAAAGCTCTTTGCATTTAATCTGAAAAACTAGCTGCAAATAAGCACACAGCCTAATTTATCAATAACAATTTGAAAATAGCTACTTCCTCTTTTAATATATTAAAAACTATATATTGGTGTAGTAACAATCCCACAATAAATAATTCACGGTGTAATAGCAACGGAATTAAGAAAAAGGATTACCGATCCTTTTCATCCCGAACGTTTTCTGTTCCTGTTCGGGACTCCTGAGTACTTCAAAAGGCATTATGGAGCTTTCAATGATTTCCCTGTCATCCGAAGGAAAATCTTCAAAACTCATGTTACTAAAACCACCGTCGTTTCGAATTTTTGAAGACTTTTTAGACTTGCTGCCACTTTTTTTCGGATTCTTGTCTTTCTTAGTTTTACCGGAAACATTAGTAGCATCGTCAGAAAGATTGTCATCGATTAAGAAATATTTGGTTTTTTGTTCTTTTTCTTTTTTCTTGTCCCTTTTATTTTTGTGGGAAGGTTCCTGTGATTGATTCTCCTCTATCAAGTCCAACTTAAGATTACTTTTAGAAGCTCTGGGAGACGGAAAGTTGCTATTTTTACCTACTGCGTTACCAGGCAGGAGTAGCTCCGAAAAGAGGGGTTCTTTTTTAGGCAATTCTACATTTTCTCGTTTAATTTCGTAACTGTGACGCTTCAGTTCAAAATTGTCTCTGCGGATCTCATAATTGTTTGGTCTAAGTTCAAAACTTGCTCGATGGGGAATTTCAATAGGTTCACGTTTCACACGTAGTTCAACGCTTTCTCGGGAAGCTGCATGATCTCTCGACAATTCTGGAAAAGAAGCCACAAAAGGGACTTCTTCGAAGTAATTCGAATTTAGACTCACAATTTCAATGTTTGGAGTTGATGCGGATGGTACGGGAGAAGCAAAATCTGGAGTCAAAAACGGATTAGAATTTGGTGTACTGGCAGGTAAGATTTTATTTTCGTTGGGCTCTGAAAAATCATCTTCAAAATTTTTAACATCATGTTCTTCTATTTGGACATTTTCTACTTCTTGTTTCGGTTTGTTATTGGAAAAAGGCGCTAACGCAAATACGTCGTTATTATCTTCAAAACTACTTGATGGAGCTATCCAGATATCGGCCTTATTCTTTCTGATTTCTTTAGATCGCCATTTAGTGTTGTATTTATTTTCACAATCCGAGTCCAATTCATCATCAAGTAGTAAAGGTTTTTCTCCATACTGATGACCTACGAAGAGCAGATCCTCTGATTCCACAGCTGCCTTTTTAGCCTGTTCTCGTTGTTTTGTTCTTATTATTCTACTAGTACAGTCTTCCTCGTGGGTTGCCATGCTTTCACATTCAGCATGGTACGCGGACGATCCGCAAGTTTTAATACTCTCACTTATTGTGTCATCTTTAATTTGTCGTTGTTCATCTTCATCGACTCTTAAATCACTAGCCGAACCGATGGAATCTTCGGATTCAGTTTCTTTTTCATGATCCTTTCCTTTTTCCTGTTTTTTCTTTTTTTTCTTTTCGGTTTTATTTTTTTCAGACCTCAAGTTTTTAATGGGTATTTCCACCGTTTTGTATACAGAATGCAATTTTTCGGGAATGGTTATTTTCTTTTTTTTCTTTGATTTCACATTATCCTCATCAGAACTACTTGTGGAAGATGTTATATCGTAGACTCCTTGAGTTAGTTTTTCGTACTTGGATCTATCCTCTAAAGGCGCTTTGACAAAAGGTGGGCTTATTGGTAGATCAGATTCTGGTTCGGTGTTTATGAGTGCTTCTCCGTCAGAAGCTACTGCTGCGTGTTCTGGTGAAGAATCGAACAAGGGTTCCTCGGGTAAAGTTTCTGTTACCGGTTTTTTAGATACTGGTTTGGCTGAAAACAACGATCAAAATTAGTCGAATTTGTCAAAAATACACTGGAATGAGCGACTTACTCTTTGTGACCCATCAATTTACAATTGCATCGATAATTTCTAAAACAGCCTAAGTGATATTTCCAAAATTAGAGAAAAACCGAAAAAATATTTTGTTTACAGTTTTTCACAACTCTCAAGTTTTATATATTTTTATATAGTAGTAGGCCAACCGATAGGAAATTTTGTATGACAAAAATCATAGTAGAACATGAATACAAGAAAATTGTAATGGATAAAAATAACAAAGACCAGACGTTTTTAAAAAAAGTTTCTTTTTCTGATAAAGATCCACACAGGATGCAGATCTAGCTTACTCAATACCCAGAGAAAGTGAATGAATAATATTTGATCGGATTACTTATAGAACCATACTTTTTCGAAGAAACTTCAACAGGTCCTAGATATTTAGAATTACTGTAGATTTTTTATTCCCCAAATTAGATCGGTTGTTCTCAAACGGAAGTGACCTGTGTCTGCAGCAAGAAAGCGCGCCACCGCACTTACCTGTCTTGGTGAGAAATGAGCATAATTTTTCAGATAATTATTCGGCCTGGTTCTATAATGGAGTGGTTACAACTTAACCACTCAGCTGAGTGGTAAAAAGCAAGGTCAGTGATTAAGGTAACCACTTTATCGGATTTCGAATTCTATAACATTCTATAAAGTGTTCAACTTTTTAACCTTTCTAACCTCCAAAATATGGTTAGTCTTAACCACCAGATTTCACTGGTGGTTGTGCTTTAATCACTCTTGCTTGTCATTGTCAAAGTGATTATAGTGAGTGAAAAGTATATGATGAGGACTACGAAGATGATGATGACAACGACCTAGGAAATAATGACCCCCCTATCGTCGTTAGTAAGCTATTTGAAATGTTTTTTAGACTGAAATCAATTATTGAATTTTTAGATCGTGACATGTGTGTTCTTTTTGACTGAGATCTCAGTTAATCTCAGCTCAGATCGGTAATGTGCGCGTTCTTTTTGAGTTACTCACTTCGAAGTGAGCTGAGATTTTTCCTCCCCCTTCACCTTGCTGAATGTGATGTAAGTGGGTATCAGTTGGACTTGAGTCGGAAATAATGTGGAGGGGATGAAGAAATATTTGATTTTGTTTACATATAAACACACATAACCTAATTTTCTTTTGTTACAAATTATCAATTGACTAAATAAAAGAGAAATAATGATGGATACGATAACATTATTAAATGCTGATAAGAATTTATATGTTTTATGTCTCTTATTCACGCATGCGTCGGCAGATCGCGCGTTTCAATTGAGTAGTTCGTTCTTTTTGGTGCTTACTCACATCACTTTATCTCAGATCACTTCAACTGAAATGAGCTGAGATCTCAGTCAAAAAGAACACACCTAGTGACTGCCGGAAGAAACACAAGGGAAAGACTGATCGCACGACATTTTTAAGTTACTGTTGATTTTGTGAATATTGTCATTAAAAACTATTAATATTGATTGAGAGCACAACCTTATTGAGCAAACAACAAATTGTTATATAAACAGAAAGCAAACAAAAAAATAACATTAATAAACATTTCACAAACGAAACAGTGTCACTGTTGAAAATAATTACCAAATAGCTGATATGTAGTCTTAAAAAAAAAACAACAGTCAGTATTCGGAGTATGAGAACATGTGCCCGCATAACGGCTGCATAACCTCACACCGTCGAATTTGCAATTTGACGTTAATGCATTTCGGCGCAAGTTCTGTCAAAAACGCCAGAATCGGCTAACTTCGCATGATACATTCAAACTACTTCAATCACGGTGATTAAGAGTACGAAGCTTAATAACCGTGGTTGATTTTGGTTGTATAGAATCCGAAACATGGATGGCGTGACTAGACGAGTGATTAAAATTTTATCCCTAACCACGTTATTACGCTAATCACTCTTTTAACCACTTTCTTATAGAATCAGGCCAATTTGGACTTATGTTGATGATAGTGACGTCGTTATTACGATTGACATTCCCGGTTCTCAAAAAATTTAACAAAGACATTCATTTAGATTCTTTTTGAGAACAAGTTATCAATATTTTATTGAGACATATTGAACTCAACCTTTTTGTCTAAATAACCAGGGTTTACTTCCTGTCCTAAAAGTAATTATTCACTTTGTATCAAAATACATCCTGATAAATCCCTAAAAAAGCTGTTTCAAAAACCCGTGAGTGGTAAACAAGAAATATTAAACCCAACATATCCCAACTAATTAAAAACGAAAACATACAATTTACATGATTAGTGCTAAAAAAAGTGTTAGTAATGCCACCACCATTCTGGAACAGCCATTTTTAGAGATATCTAAGAAGGGATCACCAGGTTAAAGGTAATTTTACTTTGTGCCTGATGTTCAGGAAAAAAAAAAGTAACGAAGCTTGTAACATAAAGCAATTTTATTGCCAATAAAATACAATAATAGCTGTACAAGAATATTGTTAATTTTTTAGTTAGTAGACGATCACAATAATACAATTTTAAATTAATCTAAATAATACATTGATGATATGAAAACGAAGCGTTAAGATTTGAAGCAAACGGAAATTATAATAAACAACATCGAGAAAAGAAATAGACACCCGAAGAAACAAAATATTTCTAAAAATGCTGTTCCAAAAATATTGAGATACCTAAATAAATAAAAAGTCAATTTTTTTAAATACAAAATAAATAGTTCATAATAAAAAAAAGGCAATTTCAGGACGTTGATAACAATAATATATAGCGGTACAAAATGTATTTCTTATTTAGTGGAATGTTGAGTCTACATTGTCAAAATATAAATCGACAAGAACTATCCAACGTACAAATAAACCTAGGATTTCTATACTTCACAAATTTCTTTATCTTATGAAACTTTTCGTTTGAAACTTTTTACAAACATGTTTAGCAATTTTCTTATTCAGTCAAACAATACATTTGAAATAATTAAGGAATTTGTCTGGAATTTGAAATCAAATGTAACTTTTATCCAGATTTCTGTCCACCCTAGAGAAATACCCAAATAGCCACGTTATATACCCAGACGGTTCCAAATATAGACACGGTGTTTGTAGACCATTTTATACATACGACAAAACCTTCACTTGGTCTCTTTCAGCCTTTCAACAACTATATTTACAACTGAATTATTTGAAATTTGACGAAATATGTAAATATGCCAAATGTCAATTCCAAAGTCCTAGTTATCTTCTCAGACTCTCTAAACCATTCAGAATACCTTTTACTCTGATCCTCATACAAAATAACACAACCCTAGGGCAGATCTGCAAACTGATGGTGAAGAGATCAATTTTATATGGACTCTCAGTCATTGTGAGATTAAAGGGAATGAACTAGATAGATGTACAAATATGATACCAGGATGTGAAGAGGTGGCAGAGAATGTACAATACGATACCAGGACGTGAAGAGGTATATAAAAGAACAAGTGAATATAATGTGGCAACAAAACTGGTCTAGAAGTGATAGCGTACCAAAACTATTAAACTAAAAACTAAGTTTTATGATGTTAGGAACCAGACAACTAAAGTATGAAATATGTCATGTATATTAAAGTATTGTGTACATACTAGCATACTAGTGGAATGCGTTGAGTACTTGATAGTCCAGAAAACAACAGGTGATTTTTTCTAGCATGTACCAGGCATACTTTGGTATCGTGATAGGGTACCTCAACTGTACTATTCATATGACATATAATCTGTCATTCCACAGAATAGTGAAATTCCACTCACAAGGAGATTTAGGTCAATTTTGTAGTTTTGTACGGTTTGAAACCACAAAAATACAGCCCATACTTATGGTAGGGTTTCGCAAGTATACCGTAGTATATGTGGTATACCAAGAAAAATTCACCTAATAGGTCTCAGAAATGACATTAAAACCTGTTTAAACAATGTCATTAGAAACATTAACAATCTTCATGATTGTCTACATCGAACCAAATTAAAAAGACAACTATAAAATAAAACATACCATAAATATTTTTCACCATTATTTAAAATAGTACATAGGCTAATGACCAGAGAAAGACATTTACATTTATATTGACATCAATACATAAATTGATACTAGCATACAGCATGTAACATTTTCTAGAATATATTTTTATCTGACTTACATACTTAGGCTTTCGATTGTGGTCGAGGGCCCCATCAACATGTTACAATTGAATTTATGGGATTCCATCGGATATAAGCTTACCTTGAATTACACTTCAATAGAAAATGTGAAGAAGGTTTCGACCAAATCAACATACATACTTTTATGTACCCTGTATATTCCATAAATATGAGACCACATTCAAACTAGGAAGGTTTTCAGCATTGTAGAATGTTATTTAAATTTTATTTCTGTTATCTACATAAAAATACTTCCCTATAGATTTAAAAAAGGACTTTTATTTTTTATCAACAACCTGAAATGGCCACAATGCGAACTATAAATTTTTTTATACTAATTGGGGCGTACTGATATAATTTAATACCTTCATATAAAATAACACACATTGGAACTACCATGTCTAAATAAGCCAATATTTTTATTGACGGTTGTTAATGATAACATTTATGATCTTTATATACTTTTATCTGTCTTATTTGAGAAAATAATAAGGTAAGTAATATAAATTTGACAATTTCGAGTATTGTGTACTGACTCCATATGATTTAGTAAAAAAAAAATTTGTTAAGATAGTAAATTGTGTTAAAATTAACTATAATGTAATATTCGCTTTATCCAACAATTCTTTCAATATAATTTATGTTCAGGGTATTTGTGACTTAATAACTATATAAGAGAATTAATTTTCAAGGTTAGCCAACACCACTCCATCTTTTCCGGCTTTTCATTTCCTAATCACATTGTAGCTGATTGAAATTTGAGAAAATGTGAAATAAATTGGATGAAATATCAGTACTGGCAACTTTATCCAGAATGTAAATATCGATTTAAGGGTCATGGTACTTTTGACATTTTGTCATACTCAACTCAACTTTTCTTGGTAGATGTGTGTTTCTACTATTCTAGTAGATTTATTTTTATATTTTTTGTTATTTCTACAGAAATTGTCAAATTTTCATTAGAACCCATATTAAGAAATAAAATATTGTACGGTTATTAGATAAAATACTACAGATAAGTAAACTATTCAACAATTTAATACTATTTCACTACGAAATTCTTTATTCTGATGTGTATATTTCCAAAATCACAATTTTATTTAGGTACCTACTTCCCACATGTGGCAATGTAAAGAGCAACTTTCTTCAATGTGAGTATAAGAACTCGATTTGAATCTCATTCTTTAAATCAGAGAGCTTCGAATCATAGTTCTATTAAAATAAAAATAGGTCTCAAAAGTGTTTCACCAATTTTCGAAAGAAAAAGCTTTTTTGGAAAAATAATAATAACAAAATAAATGTATGAGAAAAAGTTGTAGTCATTATCAATTTTAAAATCATCAGAACATAATAAGTTGGTTTGAATATGAATTATGTCTGCTTGACTATTTCAATTTCAAACAATGAACCTACTAGAGACGTAAACATACAAATTGATTGAAAGCAACATTAAAGTAAAGATTCATCTGTTTTCCAGCACAGATGTTGTCATATTGCTTTATTTAAAAGTGAAAATCATCCAATTACTCCATTTTTTTATGATTACTTCATATATATCCATGAATGATATAAACAAATATATAAAAGGCAATTTATATAATCTGATGACGTTAATCAAGATTTATACAGTTTTTTTTTTGATTACTTGATATACAGGGTGATTCATTAAGAATGTCCTATCTCTGAACTGTAGATTCTAGACCTCAAAATATGATGATTCTGCTCAACATGCCTTATACAAATATTGCTAGTTTCCGAGATAAGGGGAGTTCAAAGTTTAAATTTTGATTTTCGCAATAATTTTTTATTTTTTCACAATTTCTCTTTGAAAATTGGCAATTTTACGTTTTTTGGCATGAGGAATCATAATTTGCACTCTAATTTAACATTGCTAATAGAGGGCGCTAGTTACCTTGTTTGTGTTAATTAAATGATCCGCTTTCGTAAAATCAAAATTAAAATTTAAAATTTGAGGTATCTCGGAAACTAGCAATATTTGCATAAGGCATGTTGAGCAGAATCATCATATTTTCAGGTCTAGAATCTACAGTTCAGAGATTGGACAATCTTGAAGAAAAACCCTGTATATGTATCTCAACATCCGTTGAGATGTTCTATTCACACAATACAATACCAATTGGAGGTGAAACCTTTTGAAGACCAATATTTCAAATGCACTTATTATTGTTTGGATTTTACACCTTTCAAAAATCTTACACATACGACTAGGAATAATTTTCAAAGTTTGGAATGATTATGAAAATATATACCAATTTTTCAAACCAATACTGACCATTTATCTATACAGTTTATACATCTTACATTTAAAAAACTTTCACTACTATTTGCTCTTGACATTTTTAAAGTGAACAAACGTTTTACAAAGTCAGTATTAAAATTATTACTTTTTATATACTTATCCTTAAATTTAAACAAAATCATTTTCTAAGCAACGCACAATATTTTAAAACTAAATAGTTGTAAACGATTGTCCACTAAATTATTATGTTAATCCTTTATAAATGTCATTCAAAACAGCAACTTTTTAAAAATTGGAAAAAACCATGGATATTTTGGTATGTAATAGAAAATATGAATAATAGTATTGATTATACAAATTAACATTAATTAATATCTGGAGTAAAAGAAGTGGAATTTATACAATTAGTCCCAGCTCAAATAATTTTGATGAAAAATGTAAAAAAGAACATATTCTCTGAATTATGTCCAAGTGGAATGAAATTACCAATAATCCCAAAAGAATAAAAAGTTGAAAGGAAGTGATGATTAAAATACATGAAATAATTTGACAGTGATTTCAAAATAAGTTTGAAGTACATTTTTCATTTGATTGGAAACGTAATAAGGACATTCAAATGGGTGCTAGGTATGAACAAATTATTAGAAATGTACTAGACGTCTTTTACTGCAAAATATCTAGTTTTAAACATTTAAAATCTACCATTAAAGGGAATATATTTTTAAATAAATTTTTAAAAGTAACAACATCAACAATGTCATTAACCCAATGCTCTACTTTTAAAATATTATATTTATTACTAACATCAAAACTAACAAGAAATAGATGAATTATATTAAATAATATTTAAACAAAATGATGTAAGATAATTGTTCTTTTTTATTATCTAATTTTCTGTTTGTTTCACAAATTAAACAATATTTTTGTAATAGAGATAAATAATGTTTTTTGATAGTTTTATATATCTTGCTGATAATATTGTGAATTTAAATTTTAATAGATAATAAACCAAGGAACAAGCATCGGGAAACATTTGAAAGAATAGGAATTTTTCATTCTCCATAAGCTAAAATTTGTTAATTTATCAACACAAATTCACGAAAAAGTCATTTCAATCTAAAAAATGTTATGTTTTAAAGGTAATTAAGTACTTTAATTTTTTTTATTCTGTTAGACTGTAATTGAAACAAACAAAAACTAAAATGAGTTAAAATTCAAATAATTATCCACTTTATTGAGATCTTCTCAATCATAAAACAAAAAAGCAAATCTACAGCATCAATAAAAAAATACTTAGTTTGTATAGCCCCTCTAACTTTTATTTTTCAAGTTCTTTCAGAAAATCCACTTTCCTTACAGTCTTAATATCCATCATTTATAGAAAAAAAAAATACCAACAAAAAATTATTACTACATTTCTAGCAAGTAATAAAAAGGTACTATATATATCACATCTTCTAGCATAAAAAATTGTCAGGAAATTAGTAAAAGGTAAAGCGGAGAGAAAACTATTACTGTTACAGAAACACTGGTTTACTTGGTGACAACTGGTATGAGGCAAACTGGAAGCTGGGAAATAGTCAAAATTTCTTCAGAGAGCTTATAAGAGTAAAAATAAATTATTAAAATTAGTGTAAAGTATTTTTGGAAATAATGGAGTAAAATGTGATAAACAAGAAAAACTTTTGATTGGTTAATCATAAAGGGCGTTAGCTGTTGAAGGATGTAATAGGTTGGGTTTGTAGTGAATAGATCTATTAGGATCTCCACAACAAAGGTTCTGACTTTTTTTATCAAAATGGTAAATTTTGCTAAAACTTTGCCATCAAATATACAGGGTGTACCAACCTTACGACAAACTTCGGTATATGGGTTATTTTGAGAGATATAAAAAAATGTTATCAACAAAAATAGTAGATTATGTTGAAGGTCCATATTTTGAAATTATATCGAACTATACAGAGTGCTGCATAACTCCGTTACAAACCAAACATATGATTTTTCAAATGGGAACCCCTGTGTATTATACCGAATTCGGATTGGTTACATTTTTTTGAAGCTTTTGATATGAGGTTTTGTCACGTTATACAGAGTCCTTCAAAAGATATGGACACGTTTATGTGAAAATCGTAGGTGAATCAACGCTCTGTAACTTGTACGTTAAAGAAAAAAATGTATTTTGCAAAACAGAGTTTTGTAATTCGATGCAATATCTCCGTATCCTATTAAATTTCAATTATATTCTTTCTTGTATACAGGGTGAACGGAAACTCGAACCTGTCATTTTCTTTTTTATTCCAATTGGAACACCCTGTATTTTATAGCAAAAATAGAATCTTCTATTATGTAACTTAAATTTTTGTCAAGCATTCCCTATACCCAAAGTATATAAAAACACAGTTATTTTGTAATATTTATTGTAAAATATAACTACTGACCTATTATCCTAATTAATAATAAATTTTAATGAACAATTCATTCTAAGCAAAACTAGCCACCAAAAGTATAATCCCAACCGTAATATTAAACTAAAGGTTCAAAATGTTCACCGTTAACATCAATGCAATGCTGCAGAATAGTTCAAATGATTGACTAACATTTCTCAGCATATCAACGTTGTCATCTTTAATAGCCGGGGGATTTTATATACTTATTCCTTACAAGACCCGAAAAAAATAAATATACTTTTGTTAAATCGGGTGACCGAGCTGGCCAATCAGTTGGGCCCCCTCTTACAGCATTGCATTGATGTTAACGGTGAACACTTTGAGCCTTCAGCTTAATATTACGGTTAGGATTATACTTTTGGTAGCTAGTTTTGTTTAGAATGAATTATTCATTAAAATTTATCATTGATTAGGATTTTTTGTTACATACAACGTTTATTGCTTTCACATAATAGGTCAATAATAATACTTTACAATAAATATTACCAGATAACTCTGTTTTTTTAAACTTTGGGTATAGGGAATGCTTGACAAAAATTAAAGTTACATAATGTTCGAGTTTTCGTATATAAGAAAGAATATTATTGAAATTGAATAGGATACGGAGATATTGCATCATGTTACGAAAATCTGTTTGGCAAAATACATTTTTTTTCTTCAACGTACAAGATACAGAGCGTTGATTTACCCACGATTTTCACATAAACGTGTCCATATCTTTTGAAGGACTCGGTATAACGTGACAAAACCTCGGTATTCGGTATAATATACAGGGGTTCCATTTGAAAAATCAGGTTTGGTTTGTGACGGAGTTATGCAGCACTCTGTATAGTTCGATATAATTTGAAAACATGGACCTTCAGCACATCCACTATTTTTGTTAATAACATATACCGAAGTTTGTCGTAAGATTGGTACACCCTGTATAAAGATGAGATTACAGATGGCACAAAATTTGTCGATTGTGATTGTTGATTGAGCTCAATAACTATCAAAAATGATATAACTATAAACCAATTTTGCTCTATTACTGTGAGTCATAAAATTGCTATTTTTATTTGTTAAGAACTGAGTCTCACTCCTCACAATTATTCTAAATTGTGCAAACTACTTAAGTAAGTCTAGTTTTTATCAGTACTGACATCGTAATACAAACTCCATTAGAAAGGTAAATGACTTAGAAGTATATATATTTGTTTATATAAATAAGTAACGGTAATAATTTCCCCCCGAAAGGTACCAACTTATTAGTGACAGTCACTGGTTATAGTCATCGTCAATCTCGGACATTAGATATCACAGATCATTTCAATAACAAAAAATAAGTAATATTCAAACAATTTTACCTTAATAATAATCCTACTACTACAACAGAAAATTGCAAATTATATGCTTTGTTGAAAATAAATATCGGTGGACACAAATAATGTCGTTACCATTAACATTTACACACATTTGGTTTGCTATTATTAATGACCAATTTGTTTATTCCTTTTTGATAAATCTATTGATTTAGATGTTTGTTTGGACTTCTCAACTACCCCCTTCAGTTTAACCAAATTAAATTTTTTTTAAAAGGAAAAGCAAAATAAAAGACACAATTAGAAGAAACATGACCTTACTATGAAATATCGGATAAAAGTTTAATTATGAATAGTAATAACTATTTTAATTTTTCATGTACCATCAAATAAAAATGGTGAACAAAACTTTAATGTTCTGTGATTATCTAAGCCAAGCGACAATCACTAACGAAGCACAAAGATTGCAGTAGGATTATTTGTAATGACATTTAGAGAGACAAGAATTCAAACATTTTTTTAAGCATTAAGATTGATTACCTGAGGAATGTGGTCCTTTATTGGTTCTATCTCGGTTGCGAACAGGAAGACTGAAAGGAGCGCAAATGAAGGGATCTTCTGACAAAGACATCGTTAAGCTTTCTTTTGATTTCATACCTTGCAAACCTGGAAAAATAAAGTTTTTTATTGTTTATTTAAATGTCGATTGTCGTTGTTTCTGTTTATAGGTTAACAAAACTAAAATTAATAAAAGCGAATAATTCAGTCAATAAAGTGAAAAATAATTCGAAAATGCTATGATCAACAGATTTTTCGAAAAATTTTAAAAATGAGGATTTTTTTTGGTAAAAATTGAAATTTCCCATGCCCAGCTTTTCGAATATTTAATAATTTAATAATAGGAATATTTTGGTATCTTCTTGTCCCCCCAATAGGGGGTGTACCTCCCACACCACCCTTCCAAAGTTATATTATCGCATTTCACACCCTAACCTTAACAAAATTCAATTTAATCAAGTTGCTGCCATTATTTTCGAAATTCATTATACCACAATTCACCTCCTTGACTGCATTAGAAAGTATAACTTTGGAAGAACAGAAATATTGTAGGTTTTTGGTATTCAAATAATGTTATACCTCCTTCATTAATCCAGTAAAATATATTATCCTTCGTGCATTTACAGCATCAGTAAAAAGTACTCTATAAACAATACTTGTAATTTATAGTGTTATAGCTTGGATTAATTGTAATGACACTGTAGGGTATTTCCAAGATTTACTACTGATCTGTTTATTTAATTATTTTTACAAAAATTTGTGGTGAAATTTTACAACCAAACTTAATATATGAAAAGTATATTTAGTAAAAATATTTTATAAAGTTTGTTGAAAACAATATTTTTCTACGACCGTGCGTTTTAACCCATTTTTCCGCACGCATTTTAGTTTTGAAAGTGTCAATTTCCCGCACTAGTGCGGGAAAGTAAAATTATGCAAATTTTAACCGTATTAGTTTTTGACTTCGGAAGTTATAACTATTGTTACTACAGGTAAATAAATATTTTAACTTTTTATTCAATAAGATACATAAAATTTACAGGGAGGGCATAAATATAAATAAATCTATTTGAGTGTATATAAATAAATTTTGCGAAAAAACCAAATAAAGCATTGGTTCAAAATGAAAATATTCAATTAAAAAACTAAAAAGTTATTGACTTAAAGGTGGGATTCCGTGCCCTCTTGCTCATAGAAGAGAACGTACGCTTCCCCACTGATTAATGATTTCGACGATATTGATGACACCCTCGAATCATTATACTCGTGCCACTGGCCCGTGTAGGGATGTCGACAGTATGCCGTATAGTGTCCACTATAAGTGGTTCCGCTGTGATTTGATATGGCGTAGAGGTTATACCTAAAGGGTGCCATATTATCAGCCGCATAATGGCTCATATCAAGCCCTTCTATTGGAAAATCTACGGTAACATCAAGTTTTCCCCTAAATCTTTCCATCGGCGAAAAGCGCTTCAAGTGAATTACCAAGATTTTCGGGAATTCGTGTATGGACAACGATTTAGTGCATCGTCGACGTTCTTTACATTTCGAACATGTCGGTTTTTCATCACCGTCGAGTGATTCTTCACTCGTAAACGAATCCAAACATTGAGAAAGACGTAATTGACCTGTTCTTTGCGGTATGGGAAGAGATAGATCACGAAAGGGATCGAAGGTAACGAAACAATGACCGCAATGTGTGCACTTGAGTGTTGATTTTAATTGACCGACGAAGTTGTCTACTATCTTGGAGTTGTCCATGCGCAGATATCTTATCCAAGACTCTTGCGCTTTTTCATTGTCACTGAGTTTTTCATCAATCTCTGTTAATATAGGCTTTGGTTTTTCATGTACCCTGTTGACGTCTTCGTGGAGTCCTTCTAAGAGGTGACGAAGGAACTCCTGCGCATCTTGTTGAGCGTATCCCATGAGCCTCGGAGCGAATAGTTGAAATTGACTTTTTAATGACACAGTATTAACTACTCTGTCCGAACCGTCTTCAGACCAAAGTTCCTTTATAACTGCAGCAAACGCTTTAATCAGTGCTCCTTTCATGCTGGATATGCTCGTGTTAATATCTCTCATGTGTGCATCTTTCTTTAAATATTCTAAAAGCCACCTTGTGTTTGATAGGCATTGGATAACGCTATTCATGAAACATGTGTTACCGATATTCTTAAGGCCTCTGAGACCCAAAGATTTTTGGGGAACACCGTCCAAGGATCGGATTGTGGAGTAATTGTTAAGAGCCCTTTCGCCACTACTATCATCATCCGAATAATCTCGGATTCGGTGATTTTCTCTCTCACTTGATCGACGGGATAGCGAATTCGAATTAAGGCTATTCGCTATCGAATTCGATGGGGAGATTGCGGTTTTGGTAAGATTGGGTGATGTTGATAGATCAGTAGTTTGTATAATTTTGCTAATATATTCCTTGGTATCCAAATCATTTTCAGAAAAGTCCTTTTGTTTCATCCCCTCTCTGAAAATCTTTGGTGGAAATTGAAATGTAGGAAGAAAAGTTGTTAACTCTCGAATTATTTTTAGAGAGGGAATGGCTGCCGCTTGGTTTTTCAGCAACTAGGTCCCTATCGACTTCTGACCCATTTTTTATATTTACGAAATATATCAAATAAAATTCTTTCATCTATAAATGACTTAAAACCGATGCCATCCTCATCGATGTCATCTACTTACCAGTTAACACCAAATAACTCCACTTGACCGGCAATTTTAAGTAATTCACAGAACGCAACAAATTGTGTTTTTAATATCAATATTTATAGTAATTAGTAGTTTCTACTTCAAGTTTGGTATATGTATGTTGAAATAAAATAATTTTTAAAAATAGTTTGGTATACTTTTTGTATATACGGTCGTAGAAAAAATAATGTTCCTAACTCATGCGTAAAGTGTCTTTCCCGCACTTGACCGCCTGCCCGAACTCCGCTCTGCGTCGTTCGGGTCAACTTCAGTCGCGTGCGGGAAAGTATCACTTGCCGCACTTGTTAGTAAAATAACTATTTTATATTGATTACTATTAATCTTTTAAATTAAAACTTGATTATTTCCAAAGTTAGTATATGATCGTCTCCAAACTAACCATGACATGACATTTTTTCAAGGAAGATGATGATGATTGTTCTTTTTTAATTGGACTATAAATTAGTGGATAAATATGGGAATTTAACTGTTTTTTAAGAAGGTAAAATAAATTAGCCTTACTTTATGGGTTTTCATTCATTTATTTTCTATTATCACCTAGATTATTGTTGTCCAGTATGATCTCCGCATTACATTACTTATAAAGCAAAACTAGAAGGTGTTCAGCACATTTTTTTACCATCATTCTTACCCTAGAGATTCGCAGAAAGCAAAGGATCTAATAGACCTTTTTAACGAAAGACATCTTGTGGTTGCGGCGACCGTTGTCCACCTATAGATTTATATAGGAACTAATAGAAGCTAACTGTAATATTAAATGGAAACTGTAACTTAGGGCTTGGACAGCTGTGCCCAAGCTTACAGCAACGGTATATTTTTTCTCTTTTTTTAGGGACTCGTTCAGGGAATAAATACAATTCATACTTTTATTTTTCTGGCCTTCTCTTCTTCGAGTAAACGAGGTCACATTTCTTCTTTTTTCAGTTACCTATACCTATGCTTTTTTTCTTATCTATGGCTTTTTTCATGTTTTATCTTCTCTACCTGTGTCAGCCTGTGTTTGGTTTTGTCTTATCTTTTTTGTTACAAATTTCTAATTAATTTTTGTCTTGTGTGATCAGGCACTATCTCAAGTTTGTAATTATTTCCAAAATACAGGATATTACAGAAAAAATTATGAGTACAAGGTAAGTGTGTACCACCTTTTGTTTAATAAGTATACCTAATACCTATCCATCAAACCCAATAAAATAGTCACAACAGCAAGCAATACAATTTTAAACAAAAACTAAACACCAGGTATCAAAAACACAAAAGACCAAACAACGCTCAATCGGCTCAATAGCTAAAATCGTAGATAAAATAATACATAAACACAGAACTGCCATATGGTAGATTAACAAGATTACGTCACAAGTGTCACTGTTTACCAATGAACTATATTTATAGTTATATAGTTATATACGAGACCTATATGTGTCCTCGTTCTCTCGACGAGTTCCTAAAAAAAAGAGAAGAAATATACCGTTGCCGTAATCTTAGGTACACCTGTCCAAGCTCTAAGTTACAGTTTCCATTTAATATAACAGTTAGCCTCTATTAGTTCCTATATAAATCTATAGGTGGACAACGGTCGCCGCAACCACAAGATGTCTTCCGTTAAAAAGGTCTATTCAGCTTTTTAATATACTAAATGCAATATTAATAGTCCCGAGCTTCTCTCTAACATATATTTAGTTGTTCCTTCTCATCATACTAAGTATGCATGAACTTACATCACACACCTCATCCCATTCTCACTTTTTAATAATAATTGTGGTAAATATTTTTTTCGTTTGTACTTATTTTAAAAAACAATTTGAATTATTGCTAATAAATTCTACACATTATATTATTAAATGAATGAATATTAATAAAAATGGAATGTAACATTTTACAAATGTACTTACCGTTACCACTGAAGCTTCACAAGACTAGTAAAAATTTATTCAACTTAATTGCTGCCTACTTATGTGTGTGTGTGTCAATGTGCTTATCTTTACTATGTTATATTTACATATATTATTTTTTATTGCAAACTAATTACTCTATTTGGAATTTAGGAAAGTATTTTTTTTAATAAAGCTATAAAAATTAAGTTGTTTGATATGTTCAGATTATCTGATAGAGATCTAAGAAAAACGTCATATGATCAAAAAATATGCCTTTTGGATTAAGTATAGTGTAACTATTGTTAATGTGATGACCCATATTTTTAATCCCTTTGAAGGAAAAAGCCGCCAATGACGAGCATAAATTTTTTTTATAAATTCGAATCTTGTGAAATAATGCTTTTCAAATGTAATTTAAATTAATATAGTGGATTAAAATTAACCTGCATAAAGTTTGTAATACAATTCAAGGTCATCACATTGACATTAGTTACACTATACCAACATCTACTAAAAGGTACGACTATGCTGAAAGGTAAAAAAAAGTATGTCCATACTCATAATGAAGTGACTGAAACGGATATAGCCATAAAAAATCTTATTGCCTGGCATTGATTAGTTCGGCACTATCAGTCAAAGGCTTAGAGTACCCGGCACTTCAGGCTTCTTGTGCTCTTGGTTGTACTGTTTATGTGTAGCCCTCTTCTGAGTTGAGTAGATATTATGTGTTGTTAATTTATCGAGTATTATTAAAAATGTTGCCAGTACAAAGATTTCTTGTAAAAACTCGAAAAAATTGCACGAATGCCTGAAAATATTATTCTACAAACACAACCACTAACACAAGCTGACATAACTAACCTTCGAAAGAGTAGGGAATCTTTATAGATATTTTATTAGAGTGCCAATTCAGTATGTCTGATGTTTAGTTTGAATCCACCGAGATGTACAACCACGTGAAGCAGTTTTTGATATTCCAAATACTACTTCAGAACCAGTGAATGCAGTTTCGGAGCCTAGCTATGCTATGGTGTCTGCCTTTTCATCGCCTACAATACCCTTTATCTACAGCCACACTAGTTAGTTTTAAGCTTAGTATCTACTGATGTCAAAGGTAATAGTTTAATACTATTATAATGCCTCACAGAGTCTTTGAAAATAGGAGAACAAAGACCGTTCACTAAGAAGTAACAACTACTTCCCTGGCTGTATGCCACAAAGCACACTGAATTACACTTCAAAGCAAACGGGGTTGGTATATCTGCAAGATAGTATTTATTGTTTTTTTCCCTCACATTTTGTATAACAGTCATGGAAAATACGTGCAAATCCAGTGTATCTCTGCGAATAACCCCGTCGACAAGCAACCCAAGAAAAAAACGGCCAAAATTGTGATTTATCCTACTTTAGTTATGAAGAAAAAGAAACAATTTTTTGAAGATAGGTGAATGAGGAACAAAGTGTGCCTACATTGGATAGTTTAAAAGGCTTCAAAAAGATGAAACAGGAGTTAAAAGTGGTAGGCAGATTTAAAAAAATTTGGAAATGACAAACTTGAAGTCCCCTACAAAGAACCGGAGGACTACATGAACCATGTACCTGAACAAAGAAAGGTAGGAAGTGAAATGGTACATTACAAATCAAGAGAAGAACGTCCTTTTTTAGAAGTATGTTCAAAATCACTTACTGTTACTGCTGCCTCTCCTTATTTTATCAAATTCTGCGCCAAATATGTGATCCTCAGTCATTTGGCTAAAAGGGGCCTCTTCGAACGGATTCCAGTCTGCAACATCGGCCGAAAGGGACCTACTGTCAGAGCCCTTTACTCGCGTTACATCAGTTGTGGAAGCCGAAGTACCCATTGGAGCCAAAGTTCTGTTAGGATCTTCGGTTGTTTCCGTTGGCGAAGCGATACTTCTAGGTTTGATAGACGATTCAAATGGAGCCAGGAATTGAGATGTTTCAGAGGCATAGGCCCTAGAAAATTTTACAATTATTTATATTTCAAGTTGGAAAAAATGTTTTCAGTATTTTTTACCTGTAAGTATCGACAATAATTAAATGGAACCCGCACAAATAATTTTATTGTAAACGTTTATTGTCATATTCTAATCGGACCAAAAAACCACATAGCCAATGAAAATTAAAAATAATATATTTTTGAAAATTAGTTTGATTCTTTCATATCCTACACTACTTTCGAATTACCGGTGCACTGGTTAATACTTCGTGTCGTTCCGCACGTTCGAAAGCAGCGTGAAGACTAACCTGTTGTACCATAACATTTTTCAAACTACTGATAAGATTTCGATAAGAGTGATTTGTTTATTCCCACGATCCATTTCATAATCTAGAGCATTCGGGTTTGTATCATTAATTTTTCTATTTGCTCAGAGGTTTATCTTTTCGTGGAATGAATAAGATTAGGTATTTATTAACTTTAAATTCAAAAGAGTTGTAAAGTGAATGAACGGGTTTAATTTGATGTGAATCTTGTGGTAATAAAAAAAAAGTCAAATACATACTTATTAAATGCTGTTGTATCACTCATGTTACGTCTGTGGCCTTTAGGAACAGCAAGGGTAGGTGAAGCAGGGGGAGTCATTTGCCCTCCGATTACATTACTAGATTCTGTTAGACCAGATCGCATCTGAAGTGAAATCCCCTGAGTAACACTCCCAGTTTCAAACAAGGGGTTATCTGGAGAAACTGGGGAAATTATATTAACGGGTAAACTAGCTGGGGGCTGACTACCAAAATTGTCCTGAAAAAAACAGTATTCTAAGTACAGAATATTGACAAATAAGTAGAGGTTAAATTTGATTTTTTTTAATTAAATATACATTATAGCCTAGGATTTATTTAAAAAAAACTATAAATATTTAAATATTAAACCAAAAAAGTGAGAATTTGAAGGTATTATGTATATGGAATTCCTAAAACTATTAGGCATTGTATGGAATAATAGTATATTAAGTACCAAGTGTCAAAAACGTTTCTTTGGTCACTCATGAAATCTTTACTATATAAACATTGTGTTCCCCCTAATTTTTCACCTCTTAGGCCAAGAGCCAGGTATTTTTTGTAAAAAATGTACGGGAGGACCAGGTATTTTTTTTGTAATATGTTCAGGGGTGTCCCCTGAATGTAAATCCAAGTTGGCGTCATGGGGGGGGGCTTCACTTCAGCCGCCACCTTGAAAAAGACGTTTTATCAAATATCTCGAAAACCGCGCATCGTACGACAAAAATTGTGGAAATCATTATTGTAGATAATAATATTTGTCATCTTTTTTATATAAAAAAAATTTTTTGTATAACGCATAGGTTTTCAATTATAGCGCTCCAAACTTTTTTCAATGTGGTTTTTGCTAAATATTTGGTTAATGGTTAATGATAAATTGAAAATGGTGGTAACTGAATTGTAGAGCATGAAATTTCCTATAAATTTCATTGGAAACTTTTTCCCGTAGCACTTATAGTTTAGGAGCTGCAGCTTGGTAAAACTTGCACCTCGTACATGATCAGTGGCAATATTGCTCGTTGTATACGAAAACCATTTCATAACGCATAAAATGGCATGAAGTGTTCAAAAAAATGTCAATATAGCTGTGTACCGAATAAATTAAAATTATAAATAATGTGGAGAACAACTGATGATAATTCATCGATCTTTATTGTTGCTTAAAACGGTATCATCATATAAAAGATTGTCAATGTAGCGAAAAACAATAGTGCATCACGCAACATCGTAAGAATTGTTATTCTTAATATTATTATAATTATTAATTAACGTTATGCTTGTAGTATGCTATTTTATATTGTACAGTATTATTTTATATTGTATATTAAAATATATTATAATATTGAAATATTCTCTCTAATAGAAGAATTGGAAGGTTGGTATTCAATTTGAATCTTTCACTTTTTTAAATTTAACGCGAATCTGAGTTTTTCGAAAAATCGCTAACCCGTTTCAATTGTTGCAAATTTTGTAAAATACTGTGTATATTTGTCTGCACTTTATTTTCTCTGTCTAAAATTGTTGTCGAAATCACTAAAAGAAAAAGAATTTTACGAATGTTACTCCAAAAAAAACGGACTCAGACATTTGTTATAATATAAAAAGTAGCGCATTATTTTACGGGACGAGTATTATTTTTTTCGATGTCGACGGAAGACACTCGTCGCCTAGTGAATCTGTCTCTTCTGCCTCCGCCATATCCGAAGGAGACGAATCGAAGATTGGGTCTTCTTCGATTTCGTTTCTGATGGCATCTAATATGTCTGGCACATTGTCGCATGTTTGGCCACTGCAATTCGAAAAATATATACAATTTCCTTCATATCTGGCCACATGTAGTTACTGCGCATGCTTGGAGCCCTGTGACCGGTACGTTCAACGTTAAGTCACAAATAGGCGAGGGAACTACCCTACCGCATGATGAATATAATCTAATAATATAATCTCGTTATAATCTCATTTAAAGCTTACTCTTGAACTATAAATACTACGGAAAAAAGTTTTCCCTTGAAATTTATAGAAAATTGCATGCTCTACAATTCAGTTACCACTTTTTTTAATTTATCATTGACCATTAATTGAATATTTAGCAAAAACCATATTGAAAAAAGTTTGGAGCGCTATAATTAAAAACCTATGCGTTAAACAAAAAAAAATCGAATAAAAAAGATAGCAAATATTATTATCTACAATAATGATTTTTTTTATTCAACTGTGTAGCGGTCATATATTTATGCGACGCAATGTACCCCTGTTTAGCTTGCAACCATCAGTACACGGAGGACATCTCATCGCCCCGCGCATAGATGGCGCGCAATAAGGACGCGAGTGCTACACCGACAGAGATCTGACTAGATCCTATACCTTCAGACGACAGCAGGGGTAGAAGCAAGCAAAGCCACTGCATCCGATTTGGACCTAGCGCCACGGTTACGTGATAAAACTGCTTATTGTTTCTTAATATACTTTTCTTTTACTTTTAGTTTTATTTAGTGTTAAATGTTATTGTAATTTGTTATATGTTTTTTATTGTTAATAAATATATTAACCCGTTACAAATTGGCGCTCAACGTAAAGCCTATAGAAGCTAGACGAGAAGATTTGTGAATCTAAAACCAAATTTTCTGGAAAATTCGATCGAAACATTCGCAGATTCCTGCTTTGTTTTGTCAGTTCCAAGAAATTTTTAAGATTTATACAGAGCTTTGAAAGACTGCGATAGAAATTTCGCCATATTTTAGCTTGCTGTTTTGTCTTGTCTTTCATTTTTGGTAGTCGCATACCTGCTTTACCGTCAAGGTATTCGTAATACTGCTCTACCCTAAAATTTAGACGACGATAAACACTCGCTCATTTGGCTTTGTTCAGTCCGTCTTTTACAGAGTAACTGCATAACCATTCCTCGACGAAGTCAGAGACTACGGAGCAATATGTCCATTGCTTTCAATGAGGAACAGTTTCGACAACTGCTGGAGAAGATCTCCGATACGAACGCCACGACGACGACGTCCAAGTCAGGCAGTTTCAGCCGCTGCACCGCAAGATTCAGTGGCGAAAGATGTCACGACACCGTCGACACGTTCATAACTACCATCTCAATATATAAAGAGATTGAGAAAATAAGTGACGCCGACGCACTTAAAGGTTTACCCCTACTTCTCACCAACAACGCCTCACTATGGTGGCGCGGGGTAGAAAACCAAGCGACCAACTGGGATGATGCCACGCGACTAATAAGAGATGCATTCTCGCCCGCTAAACCAGCCTATCAAGTGTATCTCGACATATTTGATCAACGCCAAGAGTCTAACGTTCCAATCGACGATTTCATATGTAAAAAGAGAGCACTGTTGGCACAGTTACCACCAAATCGTCACGACGAGAGGTCAAAACTCGACATGGTTTACGGATTGCTGGCAATCCATATTCGTAAACAAATCCCAAGAGAGTCGATTCGCTCTTTCGACCACTTACTGGAACAAGCCAGGAAAATCGAAAATATTCAACTGGAGGAAACAGCAACCATGGGACCACCCAGTGTACCGAAACCCAGCGCGAGTAAGAAGCCGAGATGCGCCTACTGCCATTTTAGAGGGCATTCAATAAACGAATGCCGAAAACGCCAAGCCGCAAAAGAAAATAGCGCAGAGACCCATCACAAACAGGAACCGGCGAAAATCTCCTGTTACGGATGCGGCAAACAAGGGTATTTCCGAAACAACTGCCCTGATTGTTCAAAAAAATCTCGCCCCGATGTGTCAACCCATTCGGTCCACTTCTACAGCCTGAATACGCTAACCGAGCTCACAACCCAAGTACCTACCATTCAAGTGAAGATAAATGGGGTTAACGGCCTTGCTCATATAGACACAGCTGCCAGAACGAGCGTAGCTAGCGCATCCTTGCACGAATATTTGAAACAACAGCAGACTTGCGACTTTAAAACGCAGCTAGTAGACGTCACACTCGCAGACGGGCGTTGTACACCCAAAGAAGTGCTGTGTACTACGACCCAAATCGATATCGGTGATCGCACATTCCCGATAAATTTTGTAATACTACCCGACGCAGAGGACAACCGCACCTTGTTAGGCATCGACTTCCTCGAAAAAGCCGCCTTAATTCTGAACCTTCCTCAACGGGCATGGTATTTCGCCGATAAACCCAATAAGGTATTCAACTTCCTCGATGTACAACGGGGTAAGACACCCGAATACATCAGAAATAGCCATCCACGACGGGAAGCACTGCCTGATAGCACCAAAAGTACAATGCTTGCAGTGAATTTCAAGGAGGGGCAAGAATCGCCATTTCTGGAATTCTTTGCTTCACCATTGCCGATGGAGGACGAAGCCCTTATCACCGAGTCTGATGACGTTGGCACACTAATAGAGATTCGCACGCCACCACGACCGACTTATGCACTTGACGACGACGACGACCAGTATTCACCTGGTGCGATCTACGATATTTTCAAGGACTCCCTACCGTCTACTTGGTCACCACCGAAAAGGCGGGTTCCCAGAAAACGACGTAGACTGGAATTGAACCAAATAGACATTTGTCTAAGACCTAACGAAGCTCCTGTGTTTAGTGACGATCAACGGGACACATTCAATAAAGCTCTCCAGACGTACTCCGATGTCTTCGCTGAGGATGGACCACCTACTCCGTATGCGGAACATCGCATATCCACAGGAGAACACGCGCCCGTAGCCAACGCTCCATATCGACTGAGTCCTGCACGTCAAAATATATTGAGGCAAAAGCTCGACGACATGATGGAGAAAGGTATTATCGAGGAAAGCGATACACCATGGGTATCCCCTGTAGTCCTCGTACCCAAAAAGGACAACGACCTACGAGTATGTGTCGACTACCGCAAGCTCAATGCTATCACAATACCCGATAAATATCCACTACCACGGGTCGACGATTTGCTCCACGCCGCAAAAGGCTGCCCGTTCATGTCGTGCCTTGATCTCCAATCGGGTTACTGGCAAATACAAATCCATGACCGTGACAAGGATAAAACAGGATTTATAACGCCTTTTGGGATATATAGATTTAATAGGATGGCCTTTGGATTACGAAACGCACCCAGTAGTTTTCAGCGCCTGATGGACAGATTCAAAGCTACCCTAAAAGAAGTCACCATCTTAGTCTACCTCGACGACCTTATTATCAGGTCACCGTCATTCGACCAACATCTCCGTGATATGGAGATGGTCTTTGAACATTTGAGAACGTACCGACTGAGGGTAAACAGGAAAAAATGCAATTTTGGTTGTTCCACTGTCAGGTACCTTGGTCATCTTATTACCAAGGACGGCATCTCGACCGACCCCGAAAAAACATCGGCTATATCTAATATGCCAGCCCCAAAAAATATCAAGCAGCTGTTGTCCTTCATACAAACTTGCTCCTGGTACAGACGATTTATACCTAACTTCGCGCAGATTGCTAGACCACTAACGAATCTAACAAAGAAAAAAGCAGTATGGAAGTGGGGAACAGAAGAAGAGCAAGCCTTCGGTAATCTAAAAGAGGGACTAGTGTCCTCGCCTATACTAAAACAAGCCGACTTCTCCAAACCATTTATTATCAAGACCGACGCCAGTGCTTACGCAATAGGAGCGGTTTTGGTCCAGGGGGAGAGAGAAAACGAGCACCCGATAGAATACAGCAGTCGTTTACTGACATCAGCGGAACGGAACTATAGCACTACAGAACGCGAAGCACTTGCACTAGTTTTCGCAGTGGATAAATTTGAGGATATATCGAAGGTTCAGAGTCGATACTAATAACCGACCACCAACCCCTCAAATGGTTAATGAGCTTGAAAACGCCAACAGGGCGCCTAGCACGATGGGCCCTGAGATTACAGCCATACGACCTTCAAATCCAATATTCACCCGGGAAAACAAATGTAGTTGCGGATCTCTTATCTCGACCCATATGCGAGAATCATAACAGCGAATGTCAGGTCTGCACTGTACAATTTGACATCCCTAAGCGAAGTGAAAAAGAGATGCGTCACAAACAAACAGATGATCCTGAACTTGCCCCGATTATTGCGGCCCTAGAGGACGCCGCAGACGACGAAAGGAACGCTAAATGGATTAAACGGGGTTATTTCATGCATTTGGGAGTACTTTATCGGTATACTCAGGAACAGGAAGATGAAAACGCACGATTAGTGGTGCCAAAGGAGGAACGTCCAAAAATTTTGAGAGCATACCACGACGACCCTACCGCCGGACATTACGGCGTAGATAGAACGCTAAATCGAGTCTCAAGGCGATACTTTTGGACAGGAATGCGCCAAGACATTGTCAAACATGTATCCACCTGCTTAGAATGCCAGAGGTACAAAGTCGATAACAGGAAGCCCGCGGGATTATTACAAACAGTAGTCTCCAACCAAAGGTTTGAAGTTATAGCAGCCGATCTGTTCGGACCATTACCGTTAAGTGAAGACGGCAAAAGGTGGATTTATATAATTGAAGATACCACCAGCCGTTGGGTTGAATTGTTTGCGCTAGCAGACGCTACGGCAGAGAATTGCGCACGAGTATTAATAGATGAAATATTTCTCCGCTATGGAATACCACGGCGGTTAATAAGCGACAACGGGACACAATTCGTGTCCGCCGTAATGCAAAAACTCACGTTTTGTCTAGACATCAGACATGCCCTAATTCCTGTATATCACGCTGAAGCGAATGTAGTCGAACGAAAGAACCGTGATTTAAAAACACAATTAGGTATACTAGTTGACAAAGAGCACCTCTCATGGTCCCGGCACTTATCCTCTATAAGATTCGCCATCAACACAGCCCGATGTGAAAGTACGGGCCATACGGCGGCCTATTTGACCTTCGGAAGAGAGCTGCGGACTGTACAAGATGTCACAGACGACCTTAGCACCATCGTGCGTAACGAAAATTTCGTCGCTGAAATCACACCCAGACTACAAAATTTATCTAGATCTCTCCGTCTAGCCAAGGAGCTTACTGAAGAACGACAAGAGAAAAATCAAGCATATGTGAATAAACATAGGCGTCATGGGCCGGATTACGCACCTGGCGACAAAGTGCTAGTCAAGTCACATTTCCTCAGTAATGCTACAAAAGGATACTCAACGAAATTGGCACCACGACGCGACGGACCCTACGTCATACTTCGTAAACACGGGCCCACCAGCTACGAGGTTGCCGAGTCGAGTGAAGACTCCACCCCAATAGGGATTTATCATACCAGCGACCTGACTCCTTATCAGTCTTCTGGAGACTCAGAAGACGTACATAAACTATTGCGAGAGATTAGGAGAAGAGGACGGCCTCGTAAGTCAGATACACAGTCGCCCACTACTACTTCTGACGCCTCATCGAGACGACCTCGACGTCAGAGGGGGAGGCTGTAGCGGTCATATATTTATGCGACGCAATGTACCCCTGTTTAGCTTGCAACCATCAGTACACGGAGGACATCTCATCGCCCCGCGCATAGATGGCCCGCAATAAGGACGCGAGTGCTACACCGACAGAGATCTGACTAGATCCTATACCTTCAGACGACAGCAGGGGTAGAAGCAAGCAAAGCCACTGCATCCGATTTGGACCTAGCGCCACGGTTACGTGATAAAACTGCTTATTGTTTCTTAATATACTTTTCTTTTACTTTTAGTTTTATTTAGTGTTAAATGTAATTGTAATTTGTTATATGTTTTTTATTGTTAATAAATATATTAACCCGTTACAACTGCAAATTTACAATCTACTACACTATAGAAGTATAGAGTAATAAGTAAATGAGATGTGGATTGGTGGCTTGAGTCAGGTACCGTCCATTAATGGTTCTCTGGATTTTTACAGATCTTCGGGCCAAATTCTTTTTAGTCTTCTTTCTTCTATTGGTAGGTTGAACAAGTTACTGATAAGTTGATTGCTATGATCTGAGCATCGTTTTCTGTATTTATTTGAGCGAGTTGTGATGATGTCTCTGATATTATGGTATTCTTAGATCTCTGTGTATAGTGTCATTTGAAACATACCATGGAGCATTTATTAGTAGACGGAGGGTTTTAGATTGGAAGGACTGTAGGATCTTGGTGTTAGACGGTTTGCTGCAACCCCACAATTCAATACCGTATGTCCATATAGGTGTTAATATGGTCTTGTATATTAAGATTTTGCTCTCTGTAGATAGCTGTGATTTTTTGTTGATTAGCCAATACATATTTTTGATTTTTATATCGAGTTGTTTTCTTTTAGCTTTGATATGTGCTTTTCATGTCAGTTTTTGGTCTAAATGAAGACCAAGATATTTGACCTCTTTGCATATCGGTATTGGATCATCATTAATGGTAACTTGTGGACAGGCACACTGCTTTGTGGTAAAAGTAATTTGATTAGATTTATTAGTGTTGACTTCGATTTTCCATTTTTTTAGCCATGATTGCAGAAGAGTTAGGTGATTTTGAAGTTGGTTGGAAGCTGTGTTAGGATCAGTATTAGATGTCATAATTGCTGTATCATCAGCAAATGTTGCTATGAGCGTTTCATTGGTAGTTGGAACATCTGCCGTATATAATAAATATAAGAAAAGGCCTAGGACACTGACTTGGGGTGTACATGTTTTGTCGTACGATGCGCGGTTCGCGAGATATTTGACAAAACGTGTTTTTCAAGATGGCGGCAGAAGTGAAGCACCCCCAATGACGCCAACTTGGATTTACATTCAGGGGACACCCCTGAACATATCCAGAAAAAAAAATACCTGTTCCCGTACATTTTTTTCAGAACCTATTTTTTGGCTGGGGCTCTTAGACTATCTCATTTTCCAGTAAATTGTTATTAAAAATTATAATCGAGATCGGACAATTTTTTTACTTCAGCTTTTAATAATGCAGTCAAACACTTATACACATTCATTGACTGCCCCTGGGTCCCGAGATTTTACTATTATGCCTTACGGCGCTCCACTATAGGGATTCCATGAGATGTCTATGTAAATTATATAAAAACATTCAAATAAAATACACTACTGGAAATAATTAGTCATTCTATAGAGTACCTAGGTTTTATATAGAATGCCTAAATGTTATACTTTGCTGGTAACACAGATACATTATTTGAAGTTTTGAAAGCAGCTTACCTTGGTGTCAATTTTATTCCCATTATTAGCATCTGCAGTAGTAGGAGATGCAGTAGACGAATCATCTCGAAAGGGATCTGGATAAATGGAAGACTGAAACAAGGATTCCAAATGAGGTTGAGATATTTCAGGTGCAGGGAAAAAGTTCTGGTTATTGGAATTAGTGTTTGGAGTGGGAAAAGGAGGATTATATGAGATATTACCTTGAAAATTAGTCTGAGGTGTTGGTACAACAGGACTCTGGGATTTCTTTGCTAAAGTGGGACTAGGACAGAGAGTTAAAGGTATGTTGTTTAAATTCAAAGGTCCGGAGGAACTGCCTTTTGGTCGTTGTCGCGGCATTACGCTGGTTCCTTCTATCACAGGAGCAACTGTTTTGCTAGTTTGAACTTTAACCATTGTTTTCTTCAATTCTGATTCAAATGGAGGAACTGGAATTTCATCCAAAGTCGGTGTTGGGGTTTTCTATGGAAAATAAAATATTTAATAAAAAAAAACTGTATTTTACAGTTTGAAATTGGAGTATGTATTTGAATTCAAGCAACGGAAATAGTAGAATTTTAAAGATTAAATTAGAAAAGTAATTTTTTTGTAATAAGTGTTTTATGAGGACTTCCTGACATTCCATAATGACTTAATATTAGTTTTCTTTTGAGTACATGTGTAAATATTTCAATTTTGATATTTAAAAATTTTAATTTTATTTGATTGATTTTATACCTTTTTGGTAAAAATGTAGTTACTTACCATTAAATTTTTTACAGGATTTTCTCTACCTATTAATTGAAAGGCTATACAACTAACTTGGTATATATCAGGTCGTTGATCCGGATCTGGTTCTAGCATATATCCTAAAAAAAAGTATTAATGTTCTAAGAATACTTCTACTACTGGCCAATATCTTCGTATGTACCGGGTAGTTAACTAAGAACATCCATTTCTCAAGAGTGGATTATAGCACAGGTTCGGGAAAAAAAAAATTTGTAACAAAAGTGGCATCGAGAAACGCCTGGAAATTATTTTCAGAATTGTAGGTCCACCGCTAGAGGGCGTATTTGACAGTTAAAATTTTAAAATGCAAAATTTTTCAAAATTTACTCATCTAGGAAGCATATTAAATATTATAATCAGATTCCTCGACAAATTCTGCATATTTTTAATTTGACAAGTTCAAGTCTATCTCTTCAAATAAGGGGTGTGGGAGAGTGGGAACCTTGTTCGGTAAACAGTAGAGAAGGATACATAAATTTTCTACTATTGTATCATTAAAATTTTATACCAGCTTTTCTAATATAATCATATAATAGTTGAAAACACTAACTTTTTGTTAGTTAAATTTTCAAATTTATTGGTTGCTCTATATTATTGAAATATAACTAATGAAAGGAGTTAACACAACAAGAATCAAAAGAATATATTTATAGAAACACTCACAGACAAAACCATTACATATCATCTTATTATAAAATAATTTCTTGGAATGTTATTCTCTGAATTTATTTATTTATTAATAAACAGGATCACCCCTTTGTAGAAAACATTTATAAATAAAGATAAGTATAAAACTATATACGATAAAAATACACATAATGTAGTAATTGACATACTAAACACCAAAATAATAAAATAAAATGATAATAAAAAATAATAAACATTAGCTCATTAAAACTCTTGATTTACTTTTGAAATTATTTAATGAATCTCCAGTAAAGTTATGCCCCAAATCACAATATGAATTTACTGACTGTGCAAGCTGTGAAACTGAGCAATGGTAACCATAATTAGTACTGTGAAAGGGAACTTCCAAAAGGTTGTAACTACGAGTGACTCTACTGGGAATTTTAAAGGAAAACAATGCAAGAAGTTCTGGACACGAGATGGTGCCCGAGAACAACTTTAATAGTACAGTAAGTTCCATGTAGGTTCTTTTATTTTCTAAAGACATAACGTTAATACTGTCCATGATATAACTATAATGACCAACTGGGATATGCATTTTGTAAGCTACATGCCTTAGAAATTTATGTTGAACTATTTCCAAAGAAGATATATGAACCCTATGATATGGGAACCATATTACACATGCATATTGAAGAAGAGAACAAACTAAACTATTATAAAGAATTTTCACAGCCTTCACCGATAAATCTTTGGAATTTCGCATTAAAAATCCTAGCATTTGATAACACCTACTAGTGGTTATATTGATGTGTTCAAAAATGACAATTTTGTGTCGAAAAATACACCCAAATCTTTAATTAACTTAACACGTTTTATTGATTCAGTTCGGAGTCTGTAGTTATGAATAAGTGGATTTGATGACCTAGTAAAAGTAATGCAATGGCATTTATCAATATTCAGTGTCATACCATTAACAATACACCAATTTTTTAGTGAATCAACATCAGATTGTAATTTACAGCAATCTTTAACACTCCTGACAGTTTTGTAAATTTTTAAGTCGTCTGCAAATAATAAATATTTTGAATGTTTAAAAATATCATTAATAAAAAGGTTAAAAAGCAATGGACCTAATTGGGACCCCTGTGGTACCCCCGAAGTGACAATTATAGGATCAGATAATATAGTAGATAGTAGTATATAGTAGATAGATATAGTATAGAATTTACCCCTTAGTAGGACGCATACAAACAACTTGTACCTATGTCATTTTTCTTAATACTTTGTCAACATTAATTGTTATTACTATAACAAATTACTAGATACATGTAAAAATTAAATTGCAATTTATAAATTTCTATATTATCAATATAGACTCACTTATTAATTGATACAATCCTTTAGAATATCTAGAATTGTCTGGAATGCTGAAGTTTCCACTTTGTATAGCTAAGGTACTTTCTCCAAATGGTAATGTAAAGAAACACAATTTGTATAATAAACAGCCTAAAGCCTGAAAATTAATAACTCAATATTAGAAATATCAGTGAAATTATAAAATATTTGTAAATAATTACCCATATATCAGCCTTGGTAGATATCAACTTTCCACAATACATATCTACCATCTCTGGGGATCTATAACTTAATGTTGTATAACGCTTTATTTCATCTTCAACTGCTGCTACACCTTTTTCCAAAGGATTTAACAGTCTTGCTGTAGCTGAACCAAAATCACACAGGACATAATTTCCATTTTCATTCACTAAAATATTTTCTACCTGACAACAGACAATAAAGTTATGAAGGTAATACTTTATTTGAAACTATTATAAAAAGAGCATAAAAGCACTTGATTTTTTAAAATTAATGAATGTATTTAATTTTCATTTTTGTTACAAAATACATTGGTATATGTTTTGGGTATACATACACTTATTACACAATTGAATATTGAATTGGTTATTGTTGAATGGGATTAAGTCACTTTTTGGCATTTTTCTTAAACTAGGCTCATTGTCTGGTGTTGAAAGGTATCTTATTTGCTTGCCTCCTAGATTATTTTCAGCCAACTCTACTGTTTAATATTGAAAGGGGATACGTCACTGACAACCTTTTCAACATTAAACATGCTTTTGTATAGAGTTCTGACCTCACTTATGTTACGATTATACTATGAATGTTTTCTACAAAAGAAGGAACTAAAAGACTTTTCCCTTTTCAACAATAACTGATTTAGTTGTATTGTTTTGAAAATTGTTTAAACAGAATTATTGCGTTATGACAATATAAAAAGAGAGATATATCTTTATTGCATGAAATATAATATAGTGACCTTAAAACAAGATATATCTCCATTGCACAAAGTATAATATAGTTACAAGCACTATTATTGAATTAATTTCCCAATATATATTTTTATAATGATGATACTATTGAACTTGATAATGCCAACTACAGACTTACTTTTAAATCACGATGTATTATGGGGGTCTTGCAATGATGTAGTCGAGATACTGCTTCGCAAATATCACAGAATATAGTTAAAACTTCATTTTCAGTAAAAGTAGCTTTACCCCTACTTTTCATCATTCCAAAAACATTTTCTTGGCAATAAGGCATGAGCAGTAAAACTTCAAACACACCTCCTCCAGTTGCAGTCAAACTAGAGTCTATGTATCCTATAATATTTTTGTGACCACTTAGACTACTCTAAAATTAAAAAAAAATTATATAAAACATATCAATAGTATAATTTGTATTGAGACAATAAAATATGCATTAAATGTAAGCATAGAAATGATAATGGTGCCATTAGTTTTAATTTCAAAAGCAAAACGTTTAACTACAAACTAATAAATATTTAACTCACTGCTATTTGGATTTCCCTCTTTGCAACATTAAGATCCTGATCATTATTGACATACATTCTTTTAAGAGCATATCTACTTCCATTACTTGATTTCACTGAATAAACTATGGCAAATCCACCTACAGAAGAAAAATCATATTTAAATTTGTAATAAAGTCAGTATTAAAGAGATAAATGTATCCTCCCCCTTTTCAAAGGTATCAAATTTAAGATTTCAGTTTTACCTTCAGCAAGAATATCTTCTACTGTAACAGTTTGTCTGCCAACGGTAAATACTTTTCCTGTATAATTATTGCTCTCTCGAGATGTATTGTCGATTTTAGTTTCAATTTTGGAAAATAATTTCTTCATGTTGGTTGTAGTATACCCATACACATTAGATATACCTAATTTATATAGTTCAAGCTTTGTATCTCAAATATTTGAACATTGCATTTAAAGCTTCCAAAGAAATAAAATATTTTTCACTTTAGCACTTCACTAATACAGCATTTTTTGATAATTAGAGCATTAAGAAAAAATTGGTTGAGGACTAGATTAGAACGACTGAAATTTGACAAGTGACACATATTGACCATGACATGGACATTATTCTGAAGTTGTAGCTAGAGATTACCCTGACGTGTACATGTAATCTCGTCAGACCGGCGTTTACAGCAGGTTTTCCAAATTACTGTCTTGATATTTGACATATTATTTACAAAAAGAAGAGTTCTGCTCATGTTCCATTCATGTTCTGCCCATAGTTCAAAAATGTCTGAGAAACAAAAAATTTTGTTATGTGGTGATGTTGAAGGAAAGTTTGATACATTATTCAAAAGAGTAGAAACTATTAATAAAAAATCTGGACCATTTGATTGCCTTTTATGTGTAGGAAATTTTTTCGGAATTAATAATAGGCAGTTTATTCCATACAAGAATGGAGAGAAGAAAGTTCCAATACCCACATATATACTAGGAGCAAATACAGAAGAACATGTGAAAGAATATCCTGTAGATGATTCGACGTTTGATTTGTGTCCCAATGTTTATTATCTGGGAAAACGTGGGATTTATACTGATAGTAAAGGTGTTAAAATTGCTTACATTAGTGGTATATCAGATGCAAACTCTAAAAGACCTTGGACATACTCTCAGAAAGATATATCAGATCTTTGTGATGTTTGCATTAAAGGAAATCCAAGTTTTAGAGGAGTAGACATATTATTAAGTTCACAATGGCCTTCAAATATCATAAGTGAAGGAACAAAAGATATAAGTCTTTCAGTAAACATGACAAGTGCTTTACCAAGTTATTTATGTATGAAACTTAAACCTCGGTATGTAGTTAGTGGACTTGAAGGAATTCATTATGAAAGACCACCTTTCAGATGTCCTAATTTGGGAGATCATGATAATACAATGGAACTAGCAACAAGATTTATTGGTTTAGCAAGAGTTGGTAATCCTGATAAAGACAAATGGATATATGCTTTATGTATAACACCATTGGAGAAAATAAAAGTAACTGAATTATTACAGAAAACAACAGATGAAACTGTTTGTCCATTTAGCATAAGTGAGTTGGAAAGCAACATTTTCAAAATTTCAAGAAAAAGCAAACAACATGGGCAATATTTTTATGATATGAATTCTCCTATGGAAGAACCAAAAAACAAAAAGAATAAAAAAACCCGAGTTGTATTTGATCAAAGTAAATGTTGGTTTTGCCTAGCAAGCCCAACAGTTGAAAAACATCTCATTATAAGTGTTGGAAATACAACTTACATGGCATTAGCCAAAGGTGGTATTGTTGAAGAACATTTTCTTATTTGTCCCATAGAACATCACCAATCTAGTCTATCATTACAAGCAGATGTTTTAGATGAAATTAAGCTTTTTAAAGATAGTATAAGAAAGTTTTATAACAGTATAGGAAAACTAGCAATTTTTTTTGAAAGAAACTATAAAACTTCACACATGCAACTACAATCAGTACCAATTTCTAAAAATGCTAACCGAGAGCTAAAAGAAATTTTTATTGAGGAGTCAGATAGTCAAGGGTTTAAATTAGAAACACTAGATTCTTGTAGCCGTCTAGATCAAGTAATACCTCCAAACATCCCATATTTTACTATTGAATTACCAGATGGCTCCTTATTATATACAAAACTGCAAGGAGTTAATAATTTTCCAATTAATTTTGCTAGAGAAGTCCTTGCATCTGGCCCTGTTCTCAATATGAAGGATAGGGAAGATTGGAAGAATTGTATATTAGAAGAAGACAAGGAAGGAAAACTAGTACAAAGATTAAGGACAGATTTTGAACCATACAATTTTATAGATGGATAATTAAATATGTGCTAGTAATATAATTATTTGAAATTTATGAAAATGTTTTATTTGAATAATCACTATTTTATTGAAAATTATTTTAAGGTCCCCCCAGCAGCGCGGAATTTTTGCGGCGCGCGTATTTCACGTGCGGCGCGGCAGTTGATAAATATTTAGAATTTCAACATAACTTTTTGCTCTCCTAATTGAACCGGCTGTCCCCAAACAGAAATGAATTGTGGCTGCACCAAGGTATTGTGCTGTCTTGGTGAGAAACTTACCACGTCTTCGCAAATCGGTGGATATAGGTCGAGGAGCAGCAATTGAGCCACCAAGGTTTCCTGATTTAAGTCCTCTCGATTTCCTTATATGGGGATACTTGAAAAGGGAAGAAATCGCAATTAAAAGACCTTTCAATTGTTGTATTACAAGTCCCACTTTTTTATCCAAAAATTTTATTTATGACGTTATCACGCTCACAAACAATATGCCCCCCTAAGTTGGAATCACATGGAAAACTTTTTTATTATTAATTTTAGGAAGAAAAGTTATTCTTCATAAAAAGTTCTGCATTATCTTGAACCTAGAGTACATCAAATATCAAATTTTTTAGTCGTAGACGCAGTTTGTCAAAAAATATTAGTTTCACTCAAGAGTAAAGTACCTTTAAAATTGACAATATCGAATAATGTTACCAAAAAAATTTGATCAGAATTAAAAACTACGATTAAATATGTAATTACATTCATTTAAATTGAAACTTCAGATTATTTTATTTTTACTAATGTTTCTATTTTGAATGAACATCTCTTGTAATTACGAAACACATGATAATCTTTTAGGTTTTCCATGTTTTTTAATACTTTGGCTTTAAGGCATAGCCCATGCAGCCAGACACTAAGTTGGTGAAATGTTTGAACGTTTTGAACCTGTTTCAGACAATATTAATTTTAAAACGCGAAATAAGTGCATATTCATTTATTTTGCAATAAATAATAAAATACATTCAAACACCAAGTTATAAAATTAACATCATATTATTGTTAGAACCAAACAAATTTAATTTTCACTCATACTAATGCCTCGATATATCCAACTTTTTTTAGTGACATTTCTTGATATTGTCAAATTTAAATGTACCTACTTTACAAACCTCGTATACGACTGAATAATTTGATATTTGATGACTTATTATAGGTTTTAGATAATGCAGAACTTTTTACGAAGAATAACTTTTTTTTCTAAAATTAATAATAAAAAAGTTCTCCATATATATTGTTACGCGAGCTGCTGCATTAATGTGCTCAATTAGTGCCCGCCTTATTTTCAAGAATGATCTGGAAAATGTAACATCTAGAAAAACCCGGCGCAACCACCAAAACTTCGAGTTCGAGAAGTCTCTAGAACAAGTCATGCGAGTATAAATAGGCGACGAGCATCGCAGCGGAGTTAGTTAGTCAGTTAGTGTCGATACTGAAAGAAAGCAATCGCGCCTCGATAAAGTGTTTATTAAGTGACTCTCATATAAATTATAGTTAGTGTGTTATATAAATTATTAAATAAGGACCGTATTTGAATATAAATTGTAAATATAAATTAATTGTAAATATAAATTAGAATAAACGTTACATTGGTGTCAGAAGTGGGATAATATAAATAAATAATTACTTAAAAATGGCTAAGAGACTATGCGACCTGAAAGTGACGGAACTAAAAGCAGAATTAGAAAATCGCGAGTTGGAAACGTCCGGGAAAAAGTGTGAATTGGTTGAAAGACTGAAAATAGCACTGGAAAGTGAAGACTTGGATACAGAAACATTCTTATTCAATGACGAGTCCTCCACCATAATCGCGTCAATATCGTTGCTATGAACGAGAAGATTTCTACTATGAAGGACGACATTTCTGCTAATATGGACGAGAAGATTTCTACCATGAAAAATGATATTTCTACTATGAAAGACGATATTTCTGATGATATTTTGTCAATGAAAAATGACATTGCCGCTGAAGTGGAAAATAAAATTTCGTCCCTAAAATCTGATATGGAAAATAAAATTTCGACGGATATAAAAAATGAAATTTCTGCCGTGGAAGAAAAGATTAAAAGAATGGAGCAAGAAATGAAACAAAAAATCAAAGAAATCGAAAAGAAGACTAGTAATAACCCGGATATTACAACTAGGCAAGCCCCGAACAACGACGAACTAGCAGAGAAAGTAGAGTTGAAACCGAAAAGGGAAAACGATATTAACAGCCGAGTGAAACTGCCAACATTCGATGGTAAAACGTCATGGCCGAACTATCTTAAGCAATTCGAGGCGGCATCAAAGGCAAACAACTGGAGTGAGAAAGAAAAAGCGTGGAATTTAACTCTTGCCCTTAGAGGAGACGCCATGGATATCCTCCAGACCATTCCAGTGGAAGAGACCGAAGATTTTGAGCAACTTAAAAAGCGATTGAACATGAGATATGGCCTGGAACACCTGGAGCATCTGTACCAGTCGCAGCTGAAAAACCGCAAACAAAAACGCGACGAAACTCTGCAGGAATTCGAAGCAGACATTGCGAGGTTGGTGCGGTTTGCCTATCCATCGGCACCGGAGAATGTCATGGAATGTTTAGGGGTACAGACATTCATCGACGGAGTTTGTGACCATGAAATGCAAAGAACTCTACGCTTGGCTCGGCACAAGACACTGGTCGACGTACTCTCTGCAGCCTTGGAGTACGAAGCAGCTACACAGGCTTCCGGAGTATACGGCAAGGTGAGGGCTGTATCAGACGAAGAAGTGGAGAACAAGCTTGACCAGCTTGTCAACATGATGAAAAGCATCTCAAAAAGAAAATCGAAAGCTGTGAGAAGCTGGAATTGTGGAGAAATTGGACATGTACGCAGTTCGTGCAAGCGACCGAGAACTGCTACAAACAGAAGACCATGCCCAGCAGAGTGCTCTCACTGCACCAAAACAGAAGCTAAGGAAGCTGCCATTCGAAGAACCACGGTGACCAGCGACGAATGGACACCGGAAAAGTTGGAAGAGGAACAAGAGAACGATCCCGACTTGAAGAAAATCCGACATTGGAAAAAGGAAAACTGTCGTCCTACTTGGCAGGAGATTTCAAGGTACTCGCCAACGATGAAATCGTATTGGGCCCAGTGGGACTCGCTGGTTCTAGAAAACGGTTTGCTACAGCGAGTAATCGAGAACGATGAAGGTTCCGAAAGTAGAAGACAGTTGGTGATTCCAAGAACAAGGGTAGCAGCAGTACTGCGGAAATTACACGACAGTCCGTCAGGAGGACATCTAGGTGTGAAGAAGACCCTCCAGAAAGTGCGAGAACGGTTTTATTGGATGCACAGTTCCGAAGATGTGAAGGACTGGTGTAAGAAGTGCACTACCTGTGCTACGACCAATGGACTACAAGGAAGGAGAAAGGCTCCTATGAAGCAGTACAATGTCGGAAGCCCTTTTGAACGCATTGCCCTGGACATTGCCGGACCGGTTCCACCGACAGCAAATGGCAGCAGGTACATTTTGGTGGTGATGGATTATTTCACAAAATGAAGCAATCGCGCCTCGATAAAGTGTTTATTAAGTGACTCTCACATAAATTATAGTTAGTGTGTTATATAAATTATTAAATAAGGACCGTATTTGAATATAAATTGTAAATA
>CAJUYI010000430.1:138085-148232 GCA_910591695.1 Galerucella pusilla
ATAACAAGAAGGGAAGGAAAAACGAAGAAGGGATATAGGGATAATTGGTGCTGTACGTACGTGATCAGTGGTCTGAACATGTTATCTATGGTCTGAACCACAGATGACCCACTGGTCTGGACTTGTGGACTGGGCCTAGGCTACAGCAGCAGTAAATCCAGGAACTTATCTACTGAGAACAAGTACAAACATCAACAAGTGAATTAAAAAAGCATAAATCATTTTTAGAAGCATACCCATTCCATTTAATCAGGTGAAGTAAACCGTAGACAAAATAATTATATTTCTTTATGGTGCAATGTTGTGTATACGCCATAGAGCGAGGTCAGACGCCCTGCAAAATGCAATTTTTAAAAAGTACCAAACTAGCATGGCCACCTGTTGTATGTGACCATGCCAAATATAACAAAAATACAACGCTGGGTGGATTTCCTGGGGTGGAAGACCATGTTAATTTTATAGAAGAAGAAGACTTTGTTCAAGGTGTAATGAATTTGTTTTGTTTGATATATTCCCCTAATCTATGATATATTCATAAACAACAAAATACAAAAATTAGAATAAATCATGCATGATGAAAATATAGGAAAAATGGACAATTTACGGCCACATCAAAATGAATTACATCAGTTAGGGGAGTTAGCTGGAGTCTACATGGATTCTAAAGTATTTAGGCAAGTTAAAATGAAACTAATAACGTTGTTTCCCATAGGCCATAACTTTTCTAAAACAAAAACATAGATATACAATAGTTCTTTGATATATTGTTATGTACAGTAATTAATTTATGTATGTACAGCATGTAAGTAAGGTTCACATAATATGCACACATTGAATGATTACCATTTTTTAGAATGCTTGTAGAATTACTTAATATGGGATATGATCCAGATACCATCTACAACCTATTAAAAACCATTAAAAAGTCGAGAACGTCAAAATCCAGATCATCAACAGCTTCTCAAAAACTGAAGAGTGGTGTTAGATAATTAGTACTTTAGATGATATTTAAAGAGATTTTTATTTTGATAAAAAAAGTTGTATTGAAACATACTTTATAGTTTAAAAAACATGTGCTGCAATTCCAGAAATAGTCTTGTATTATAATTTTTTTAACCCTTTTGGTTTTATTTGATATCACAATAAGTTGGGTTATTATGTTTCTGTGGTAATATTAAAATGTATATGTATAATGAATTATTGTTAGTTAAAGAGGTCGAGATAATTGCTTAGAATATATATTATTAGGTGGTTGGAAAACCTCCTATTACTTAAATTCCAAATGAATACAAGTACTTTATAGTGCAGACTCAAAAATAAGTTGAGCATGCGAAATGTGAGGACCAGTAACTATACTCCTATTTTATATATGGTAGCAACTAATTCTTAGTTCGTAGCAGCTTATATTTTCCTATTTAAGCAAAATTATTGAAGTTTTCTCATGATGAAGTGTTCTATTAGTTAAAGTTGACTAAATGGAGTACCATGTTTGTTTTGTACCAGCAGATAATTTGGTTGAGGAACCATAACCACAATCCTTGATAAATTAAAATTGTTGTAAAGTGTTTGTACAGGCTCCATTCAATAGAAATCCAAGTAGAGGGGATATAGGAACTAAATGGACCTATAAACCTGGCAACATTCAAAATCATAATCTACAAGCTTTTTTGAGTTCAAAGCTATTTATAGAATGCGGACCTCATATTTGGCACACAACGCTATTCAGCTCTTGATCTATAAAGGCAAAGTATGAAGGTTAGGCTTATGTAATCTTTTTCAAAGATAGTCTACAAAAAATATTCGAAAAGATGAGTTATAAAACCACTGCCATCTAAACCAAAGAGAATATAATATTGATAATTTTTTACTGAATATAGTAACCAATCAAATTACTTAATTTCAAGTCATATGTCAAATTTCATCAAATCACCGCTGTATTACAGCGATAATACCCTACATGTGGTGTTTTCAGTTTGGTGTTTATGTTTTATTAAAAATTAATTAAACGTCAAAGTCAAACTGACAACTGGATTAAAAATGTCGGAAAGATTTGGTATTGCATCTGACGATTCAATTAATTCACCAATTGTACTTTTCACAACTGTGGTTTTATATAAAAATGAATAATTTTTGATTAAAAATAATGAAGTTTGTATTGAAAAGTATTAAGCGTCTGATCGACAATCAATTTTTTGATATCTACAAAGTAAAAAATTATCTTATCGAATACTCCTCGGGTCTTGATAAATACTCAAAATTTTGTCGTAGAGAATCCTTCAAGCGTGTTGCTCAAAGATAATAGCCCAAGGCCGCAGGCCGAGCAACACGCTTTCAGCATTCTATATGACAAAATTATCTCGGTATTATCAAGTCCCTAGGGGTATTACTACTTTCTTCATCTATGATCTAAACAGAATATATTCGTATATTCGGGGTAAGCTATACTCTGGGATATTTCCCAATAAAGGAGAAAGAAGAAGATATAGTTCTATGGTTTTCTATGGTCTACAAACTGTCATCTGCTATACTTCTTATATTATGAGCTATGATCTATGGATAGTAAACTTGTGTTACAACAAACGTGAAATGTGTTTGGAATAAAATAAAATAAAAATTTTGAACTATTTATTAATTAAGCAAGTTCTATTATTACATATGCTTGTAAATATCTCTAAACAGAATGTCGGTAGAAGAAGAAGTAGAGTTGAAGGATTTAATTGCCCAAACTTTGAAATCCAATGGAACGCTGGCCAAAATAAAGGTAGTTACCTACAAATATACTATTTACTTTTTTATACATTTTTTCTTCACAAAATTTATAGACGTAGATGCGAAATAATCCTACAATGTAATGTTTTCAAATTTACCGGAATGTACAGTTTATCAATTGTTGTGACACATATTACAGTTCTTAGTTTCATAACTGAATTTTGTAATTTAATAAGTAAGTACTTTTTGTCGTTAAAAGTTTTCATATTGCAAATATTGCATTTTTGGTATTTTGTTTTTATTATTGAATTAATTTTGGAAATATAATTGCAACAATATAAATACTAAGTATATACCTAGCATTGAATAAAACTGAATCGCTTAGTATGTATGATACATATTATTATATATGTGGTAGTATTCTATTAGTAGTTTTGAATCTGCTATGAAAACTATGAACATACATGTTTTTGTTTTAGGCTCAATTACGTGCTAGTATTTTCCTTGCATTGGATGAAGATGAAAAGGTGATGTTATAATTTTTATTTTTATCAAAAATTGGATTTTATCACAAATTTTAGAAATTAATTTATTCATAAATATGTTAAGATCTTAAGATATATGATCAAAAACCCTATTTATATCCGAAGGTGTAAGTGGGATGAGAGGATAACAGAGATCAAAAATTGAGTTTGTTGTATTAAAAAAATCATTACCAATATTTTATTTCAGACTAGCCAACAAACACCTTTACTGAATAACAAAATCCAAACTTTTATGGAAACAGCAGAAGGAAAATCTATGTTTTACATAGTACATGAATTTTTAGAATTTTTCAATTTGTGTTTCACACTTGCCGTCTATGAACCAGAAGCATATTTAGATTGTGGTTGTCAAAAAGAAGAAAAACAAAGGATTGTCCAACAGTTTGGGTTAGGAAATATTGAAGACAGTACTGAGCCACTTTTATATCAGATTTTGAAAATTGCTCAAAAATCAAAAAAAACTTTAGAAATCAACCTCAATGTGAATGGAAATCTTGAAGAAAAGTCTGACAGCCCTCAAAGTGAATCAGAAAGTATCTCAGTTTCTGAAAATATTTCCTCAGGTAACAAAAATTAAATAATATAAATAACATATTTTTGTTTCAATGTTTCAATACAGGAGTTTAGTCTAAGGTCAGTGTGGCCAACTAAAGTGGTTTTTTTCTGACAAGAATGAGAGTTAAGGTCTACCCTTCAAAACATAAGATTTTTGCGTGTTTTTTATAATTGCTGAGTACTCAACATATTGGTGGCCAATAACTAGGAACTTCTGGCAAGTCACCATTTCATTTCTGTTATTCAGTCACTAATTATGTCAAATGCCAGTTATATTTATTTTTGTTGATTCTGTATGTCCATTTACGATTAGATTTTTGTAGCATTTCTAGTTAGGTTTATCTCTATTCTAATTACTTTTTCCACTGACATCTGACATAACTAGTGACAGATAACAGAAATGAAATGGTGACATGCCAAGAGTTCCTAGAATTATTGGCCACCGAAATGTTGAGTATTCAACAAAAAAGTCATTTTAAATTTCAAGATATACGCTTCGGGGGTGTATTCATTATTTTAATAAATCAAAATAGATGTTCGCAATGATAAAAAACATGCAAAAATCTCATGTTTTGAAGGGTAGACCTTAACTGTCATTCTTGTCAGAAAAACCACTTTTTGTTGGCCATACTGACCTTAGACTGAACTCCTCTATTGTAACAAATTTTTATTTTTAGGTAGCATTAGTGAAGAACATAACAAAACTCCATTACTAGCAACAAATGTTCTAAACAGTACATTTGATGTAGTTAGTCCAATACTTCATTCAATACAGGTTAAACAGAATAGCAATACCCAGTCTGCTCCCAATGAACTTCCTAAAAACTCAAATACTGAAAATAAAAAACAAAATGATGATACTTATGATGATACAAGTTCCTTGCAAGAAGATATGGATTCAGTGCATCAAGATAAAGTTCCTGAAGCTAAACAAAATGGTTTAGAAGAGACTGAAGTAAGAGAAAAAGTTACTGATAAGCCTAAAATGTCACCTCCAAAGTCTGAAAAATTCAAGTCAAAAAGCAACTTAAGCTCCCTAGCAGATCTGCCCCCACTTAATAAATCTAGAGTTAATGACATTTTGCCATCACTATATAATAAAGAATTTATAGATAACTCTAATCTACGTGAAGTAGATAAATTATTTGACATGGATGATGAGTATGAAGAGGATTTTATATATAGTGGAGATAATTTATCGTTGAATTCAGATCATAGTAATGTTAGTTTATTAAAAGAACTGCAGCAGTCAAATCAAACAAGTCAAAGCAATGAAAAAATTAATATTTTGGGTAAAAAAGAGACACAACCAAAATGTCCCAACAAAATTATTTCTGATTGTAATAAAGTTTTACATAAAACTACAGGAAACTCTCAAAAAATTAGAAATGTTAGTGATACAAATGAAGTTGAAAGTATCATCACCAAGAATTTAGAAAGTACTTCTGATTAGTTCAAGATTGGTGTTTGTTGACTATTGGTATAACAGGAGTTGTACCACAATGTTTTGGTGCAAGTGAAAAAATATTGTCCTTTAAATTAATTCAAGGTTTATTATCATTTTTGTACTATTTACTGGTTCTACTGTTATATATTATCAAGAAATATAATTGAAAAGAAAGTTTATATCTTTTAACTAACAGGCCAAAATTATAGCATATTGGGAACTGACCAATTGAATCACATCATCTGGTGGTAAAAAATCAAACTAGTAATAGCTTACAATAGTTGAGTGTTCTCTTGCTGTTTATATTGGTAGTGAAGTTTATGAAATGATTATTTGTTTATAAATAATTGAATGAAAGTTGAAATATTTCTGGTATGTGAAAAATGATAAAATATCTGAGGCTTTTCATAAATTTCTAAAATTAAGTGTTGGTTTAGTAACTAGAAAATTATTTTTAAATCTAAAATGTTTAAGAATCTCTAATTGATCTTTAGATGGTTTTCAAGTTACAATTTCAAAAATGTAAGTTATTTCTCATATTTTTTAGATGACACCAGACTGTCAGTTCCCAATTACTGCGCGCAATATATATATTCTGTTGTAACTAGCTATGAAATATATTTTAGGAAGTTTTCTATTGATTGTTATCTACAAAATATTCCAAACTTAAAGAGTGGTCATTTTCGATAAGATTTGTGCAAAATCCCATTGATAATTGAATGTGTAAAAACTTTATTATTTAAAAAACCTTTGAATATGGCCTTATATATTCTAATCTGTTCTTTATTGTTTGCAGTTTACAATTACCATTGACAATTGATTCATTATTTATGATAAAATGCTGGCCTTAAAATATGAAGATTCAGCTCAAAACACATCAATAAAATATAGCAATAAATAACAAGGGTTGAAACAATTAATTTGTTTGTAATTTTTGTAAATTTATTAGTGATCATTGGTATAAATTGCTCAATATCAACAAAAGCTCAAACAAATACAGAGCATTATTTCTTTAATATGAAGACTGGCAACATGCTATTTGGGAACATAACTTGTGCTCTTGCATTCCTATTTGTTCTTCTTGAGCACTAGCTGTCTTGTTCTATATGGACGTATAAAATGTAAATTGATTATAAAAACTGTTTGCTTTATTACTTCTGTTAAACATACAAAAGTATGATTTGTGTTAGATATTTGTGCTTGTACAGGATGGACTAGAGACATGAGTGGAACATTAATTGATTATACAGAGAATAAACTGATAGTGTTTTGTCATTGCCAATCTATGTATAATTCACTGTCGATTCAATAAACACAACATGGTAACTAATTGAATGATAAAACTTACCTGCCATCCGTTTCTTTAATAATGATTAGCTAGGTATAATTGTTTATTAATTTCTATGAAATGATTCTTATTTTGATCGGAGTTACAGCTGAAAAAATCTATTGTACTTTTGTAAGATACACATATTGTTCCACAATCTTTTATAATGTATGCCATTAGTTTTAAAGATATAACATATTATGGAAATTGTTTTTTCTTGTTCCTGTCTAGTTTTATTCATATTTTAGATTAGATTATAGGTCTTGATGGGCTGATGAAACCTACTTCTGCTCACTCCCTAAGTTTTCTAGAAGTACTGTTTTACATTCCGCATACTGAGAATATCTTGAGTAAATTTAATTTATTGTATACTTAGTTAAGTTTTTGTACTTACTGTTTTTAATTTTAATATTGTGCCTTATAAAGTTGTGATTTTCTAGGACTAATACTAAATAAACAAGTTAAAAAAATAAATGTCAATTTCTTTAACTGAATTAAAATTTTTTGAAGAAAGAAAATTGAAAAGTCAAACAAAATGATTTATTAACAAATTGACAATAGAGACAACTAGGTAAACTGCTACTACCTACTACATATATGAACTTCAGTAAAAAAGTTTTTCACTAACAATAATTTATTTTCTAGTATTCACAATAATTTACATATTTTCCCTTTCTCTTTGGATCCTCATACCATATGCTTTTGATACTAAATTCCAAGAATCCATATACCTATCCATACACATCGCTACACATTTCTAAAAACATATTTAAAGTAGTAAATTGCTGTGCATCTGAAGACGATTATATCCTTGAAACTAGCAAAACTGAACTTACTTGTTCTGAATTATCTAAGGATGTTCCTGGTTTTGAAATACATTTTTTGAAGCACTTTTCAGTCATTTTCTAAAATAAAAAATTGTTCATCGTTACTTTTAGGAATACCTATTTAACATTTCTAGTATTTACTTACTGTAAGAAGTTCCTGGGCATTCGCAACTGCGATTTGTTGTTTAACTTGATCCATGAGTTCATCTTTTTGGGCACCGCTTAACGACGATATCGTATCCATATTAATATATAATTTTTTATTTATAATAAGTAATAATATAAGTATTTAAACTAAATGTGGCAGCTATGAGGTTAGGATAGGAGAGAAAACCAAACCATTATCGTGTCAAACGTCAGAGCTATAATCGACTCTTATTTAATAATCGATATTTCGTAACTTATTAAAATGAGGGATTTTCAAGGAAACAAATAATATAATTCCTTTGAATATTGCTAAAATGGATACAATAAAAAATTTAGTTCATTATAAAACATGATTTACACACATTCACAGCCTACAAAGACAAACAATCAGCAGGTTAGTGTCGGCAAAGAACAAGTAATCGATTTGTTCGATTGAAGCAGCATTCTGGACTAGAAGTCTGGACCGGACTAAGGTTTATTTAGTTACGATAAAAAATATTTGTCTTAATTATTATTAGGCTCCCTCCCTATTATTGATAAAAATAGGTGACTGAAAAGGAAAATACGGTATGGGATCAGTAGTTATATTACATATAGTTTTAGATATCTTTTAGTTTGTATATTATGTACGCTGCATATATTGATGAATATTTTTAATTGCTTAGGAATGAATAATAATACAATTTTTCTATGGTTTCCATGCTGGCTTCTTTTTGGCTCCCTCAGACTCTGTTTGTGACACTAACCTTGTTCTTTGAGTACCACTAGAGCGTCGAGGTTGAGCTGCAGTTTTAGAAGGTGCTGTAGGTTCAGTACATTGGTCTGCTTCGTCCTTTGATTTCCTTCCTAGCCTAAAACTGCTTAATATGGAGGACTTTTTTTTCTTATCTACAATTTGTCTAGACACTGAGTCTTTTAAATTGTCAACTTCAGTTTTAATATCTTCATGATGTTTTTCGATTACACGATAATTTCCCCTAAATAAGTCACTGGGTCTGAAATAGAAGTTTCTGGTGAATGTAGATATGATAATTGGGGAAGATTTATCATCTACGCAACTGGCTAGCGTAATGATGTTTTCCGTTTCACCATATTCTTCGATGTTCTCGCAAAATTGATACACGAAATCAGTTTTACCTAAAAAATACATATATAAATTATTAATACTTTTGTATCTCCTTTTGGAATCGAATTATCAATAAGCTATTACCATAGGTAACATAAGGCTATTACTGGCAATTAAAGTTCTGTCAATTGATCTACATTATTAATATTATGTTCAAGCAGTTCATCTGGGTGATTCTTGTGACACAATATAAGTACATGTGATCACTCGGCACTGTGTTCTAGTCATGGAGCTAGTATTAAGAGGAGTCGCTACGCCTGTCATAAAAGTGGTATCGGTTTCGCCATTTTACTACCACTTCTCTGTCAACTTGACATTAGTATTGTTTTGTGGATGTGAATTGGGTATTTTAGGATCTTCTTTTTGTTAGTGTCGTTTTTTTCTATTTTAATAATTGAACAATAATGGTGTCTTGCGCTTCACGAAGTTGTACAAGTAGAGACAGTGTAAATACGAGAAAATCATCAGGAACAACATATCATAGTTTAGTAAACAATCAAAAGGACTGTACTGGAATATATTTCTTTGTGCTTCAATAAGTTTTATTTAACTTCATATTATATTTAATTTTTGTAGATTTCTTAGAACTCCATCAATAAGAGATATGTGGTTGAGATTTGTGAAAAAAGGTTCTTGGCAGCCAACAAAATGCAGTGTTTCTATATTATCAATTTCATCTTGTCAAAAGGACGATAATGTGCACTTTAACGAAGAAAACCACCTCTAATCAAAAATTCAAAAAGCCGCTACGCTATACCTAGGTTAAAAAGAATTTCACTAGTGAATATATTTTTATTGATTGAAAATTTGAATAGTTCGGCTCTGCCGTCGACGCCATATTGCTAACATAACAATGTCACTCATGTGATACCACTTTCCTGTTATAAGATAGTCGACTGTGTCATCTCCTCTTAATAGTAGCTCCATGGTTCTAGTATTTTCAACGAAAATATACAAGAGGTTGAAGAAATAATGATTTGAGAAAAGTTTTATATCATTTTCACCTTCTGCTATCTTACAAATCACCAAAATATCTGCTTCCGATGGAGTATCATATCCTTGATGAACAAGCCTTCTTGAACTATCAGTTTGCACGGGTGGTTGTATAATGGTAAGCTGAAACCAAAAAACATTTTTTTACATCTATTTCGTAACCCCTTTTGACATGGGCGTAGTCAGGTTTTAATATCGGGAGGGCCAAGAAAATAAAACGACTAATAGTACATAAAATACCCTTATATAAGAAAATTATTAAAGATGTGGAAAATACATACTGAAAAAATCAGTGGTGGTTCGTGATGAAAATTTTAAGGTGTTCTGGGTTGTCTTTTTCCCGCCTTCCGTGCTGGAATATTAGATTTCTGGAACGATTGTCAATTACTACACAAGAAAAAAATCACGCACTAGGCACACCTTGCTTCTTTTTCATTATGTTTCTGTATCTTTAACCAATAAGTCATTGAG
>CAJUYI010000431.1:0-11245 GCA_910591695.1 Galerucella pusilla
AACAGACTCCGGAGTAGGAGCTGGAATATATGGGGTACAAGAGAAGATCACGATCTCTCTAAGCCGTGGGATAGGACACTCCACTCCAATTTTAATCTAATCTAATCTAATCTAGTACAGACTGTCGTAAAGTAAGTTTGGGTAGGCCACGCTTGTTATATTTTCTACCCATGTTTTCAAATATGGCACATTTGAATTCAAACTGACAGCTCTGTGGTTAAGGCCGACACCTGCCATTCCAAATAAATTACATCTTGTTTGTTTGATAAATATATAAATATATAGTTCTCGGTTTGGCAAATGTGTTTCGTATATACACTAATCTGCATCCAAATGGTTTATTGTGCTTGTACCATACATTACTATTTTCTCCTACTAAGTGCAGTGCCAAATATTATTTGTTCCAAACGTGGCGTCAAGTGTGCGGCAAAAAAGCAATATTTCATGAAAATAAAAAGTGGTTAAACACATTATACAGAACAAGCGATCATCCTAAGTAATGTATCCGTGGATGAAAGAGAAACTGTGAATGTAACGTATAAGAAGATAGAATGATGAAGGAATTAGTGGATAATAAAAGAGGCGCTTCTTAGAAAAATATTTTATAATATAGATATATTTTCAACAGTTAGATCTGGGCTTAAAACTAGTATTAAGTCATTAGATTTATTACACCCCACTCTAGTATATGAACAGATTCATTTAGCAGATGGTCTAAAAATATATAAAGTAGGTATTTAAAATACCTGTATCAATATCTCGTTTTGAAAGTTATTTTTAGATTTTCTTCCATGATGTGCGAGTTCAATTGAATTGTTAGATGCATTCAATATGTATTTTGTAGGGATCCTCAACGGTCCCTTATTAAAACTGAACATGAAAAGTTGAATATTTTTATTTTTGAAAATTCTAATTTAGGTAATTCTTTGGTAATGTAAAGGGTATTAATTTCTTGGAGTAGTGTAGGGTAGTTTTCGGGAAATTTTTAATATCTCATGTTCTGGGATATCTCCAGACACAAATATCGGGAATATCTGCAGACACGGGCCAAATACCTAACCATCGATTAGTGTGGGACTTTGGGTAGTAGAAGTATTAAAAAGGAAAATATACGTACTTAAAATATTTAAGAAAGTGACTATGGATTCAGTAAGAGTCTGCTTTTAACACTTCCCTTCGATGTATGTTTCAACATATTTAAAACACCAGTGAAGCTCAAAAAAACAGATTTTAACATTGGCAGTTTAGCCGGAATTTTAAAAATAAATCAAATTAAATGCCTCAAAATATTTCCATGGTTAAATAGCAGTGCCGGACTGGCCAGGTGAGATAGTGAGAAAAATCTCACGGGGTCCACCCCCCATTTGTGGTCTCGAGGCCCCTAGGAAATCAGACATGGAAACAATAATTTGAAATTAATTAAGAAAAAAGGTCAAATTTCGACAATTTGAGAAACTTAGCTGACAAATTCATCAGATATTTAATTGACAAAGACGAGCTATCAGATGTAGCCATAGGAAGCGAATTTCCAAAATTAGGAACACGCAAAAAGAAAAAGATGCCTGGAGAACTAGCTAATGGCTTTGTTCAACATGATCAGTACAAGGAATTTGAAACTGAAGTATACAAACCGATAATCTATCAAACTGTTAATAGTCTTCAAGAAAGGTTTGGCGCAAACGAACAAATTTATAATGATTTTTCATTCAACATGGATCCAGTTGACCTTTATACAGAACTTAGGACATTTTCAGAAATTTTTCAAAGTTTAGAAAAAATTGAAACAAAGAATTGTATCCAAAGCAACAATAATAATTCTGAGTGTAACTGATGCTTTCAGTTGATTTGACAGTTTAATATGCATGAACCTGGTGATTGGAGGCCCCTTTTTTCAAAATCTCACTTGGCAAAGATAGGCCAGTCCGGCACTGTTAAATAGTGCTAAAATATTTTGTTGTTATACAGTGAATTAATTTTAGCCTAGTGAAAAACCAAGATATTTAAAAACATACACAAAAAAGTTGTATGTTGATGACTCGCTTCTGTCATATTCTAATAATTAGATCTTATAGTGTTAATTAAGTGACTAAAGGACATTAGAAATATTATATTACTGTTCAGTTTGCCCTCGAACTTGAACAAAATAACTTTAAATAAGAAGCTATAAAAACGTGTTTACATTGTAGTACCGATTCATGATTTTTGTTTTGAAATCTCCGATTAATTTGGTAGTAAAATGGCTATAAACTTTATTGCCTGACATTAAAATAATAATTAACAAGACTATTTCGTAGTACCTACAGCCAATAAAATATAGTGTAGTAGCTGAAGATATTAAAATTAAAACCAAAAATGTTCAAAAGTTAAAGACAGTTTACCCCAATCATGGGAATATTTTAAATTTAATGTAATTTTAAAGAATTTTATTTTTGTGACCTTAATGTGTTGTCGACCTTTAATTAGGTTTCTTGTATCATATACCTGACGAGTAAGTAATTCTTTACTAATTTCTTATTTTACATATTTCCAACTATTATTTCTTACTTGCAGGTATCGCACTGAAGATGGCTTAATAGCCGAAAGCGTTTTTCAATAAAAAAAAAAATTAAAATTTTTACACAGAATACAACAATGTTTTCTTGAATAAAATATAGGTCTATTGCATGGTGATGGCCAAAATGTAAAATCGTATGGGGCAGCAAAAGAAAAGTTATTGCCAAAACATACACTCATCATTTGGAGTGAGTATTTCAAATATTTTTATAGTTGCAGAGTAACTTTTGCTAATCTCTTTCACAGTCTAATAATTATTAAATCAAAAAATGATCAATTTGCCAAAAAATATATTTTTTGAGAGTTTCAGTATTAAAGCCAAATTTATCATTATTCAATCACCAGCTGGAAATTATACAAAAAGGTATGAAAAATGGGTTATTTTTAGTTTTGGGGCTTGTCTTAAATTAACATACAATCCATTTTAACTCAAAATGAACCTATTTTAAAGGTTATGTCATAATTACCATTTATATCCGGTAAATATTGACAGACTATTTGCAATCCGGTTAACTGCTAGTATTTATCTACGTCATAATTTTAAAATTCAACATACAATTTTAAATTGTGTAAATTCAAAATGGACAGCGTGGGATATTGGATATGTTCATGTAAAAAATGACTCACGTTCATTTCTGCAACTTTAAACAAACATATATCAATTCTAATTCATAACAAATTTTTTTATAGTCTGTTTGGAAAATATATTTAGAGAATTATAAATACAGGGTGATTCATAAGTAATGGGCCAAATTGTAAATTGTAGAAGCTATACTTCTTTGATCTTCAAAATATTAACGATTTTCGAGATATTTGAATTTTACTAATTGACTACACTATTTGTAAAATAATGAGCGATAAAAAATTTGTAGCTGATTTCATCTAATTCATATGGCGCATGTGGCGACATCTACGAGTTAACTCAAATCCTCTCACACATTCTTGTTTATCCTTACAAAAACTAGTTCATACCCAATTTTTAAGTCATTATGTAGAAAAGTAGCTGATCTAATAACAAAAATTTTCGCTTTAACATCCTGTACCTCAGTAAGGAGCAGACTAAGACCCATTACTGTTAATGAAAATATTATTATTTTGCCCTTCTAAACGTAGATTTACAATTTTGCCCAGTACTTATGAATCACCCAGTATAATCATTAGGGCTACTTTTGACATCCATTAATTGATAGATTGACAAGCAGTGAAGAACTGTACCTATGTACTAGCATGTAGCAGTTCAAATTAAATCTTAAGATATTTTAATATTTTGTAATCAGTTTATATACTTTAGAGATCCTTTTGATCACAATTCCTTCACTTTATTAGCTCTATAGCCTCTCCTCTTTTTTTACGCTTCCCAAATTTGACTTTTTTTTAGTTTCAGTTTTTCTGTCTTCTGTAGTTTTAATTCCATCTTCAGCAATCTCAAGAAACATTATGTGATTAGAAGCATTTGAAAGGGTAGAATTGGAATGTTGAACCCCCCAGACTACTTTACTCAACGCCAATATCTTGATCGTTATTGGGGATAAAAATGACAGAACTAAAAACTGTATGTAATTCAATTATTTCCTTTAAAAATTTCAATATCAAAATTATTTATCATTGAGATTTCATAAAAAAATTAATATAATATGTTGGCATATTTCCACTTTAACAGCTGTAGATTTTTTAGATTAAATATATATTAGCAGGTTTATTATTGGAATTTTTTCCCGTGATTCCAAAATATCTTCCAGGTATATTAACACACTCAAATGAATAATTGGTTTGATGTACCTAAATTGAGGTGTTTCATGGAACTTGCTTCACATTTATATAAATACTTCGATTTAAAGTTTCAAGATATAAAAAATACACCGCCTTTAAGATGTTGTCGATATTAATTTTTTTTTAATTTCACGGACATAATATATCGTGGTCTAAATATGTAACAGTCTAGGGTATCCTGTATTGGCTTGTTGCCTATACTGCAGTAGTAACTACTAAGCTACTTTTAGAGTTTGTAATTACTTAATTTTTGTCATAGTAAACGAAAAATAAAATTTGCTGGTGTGGAAAGACGATTTTTTTTGCAAATGTATGCAAAAACATATTTTTGGTTATTTTTAGAGCGGATTTGTGTGTGGCAAGTTTTTATTATTAGACTATTATTCCATCCAAAAATAACGTATCATATGTTAAGATGAAAAAACTGTTTTACGCCAAATTATATAACAAAAAACAAGTGAGACATTTCACTTGCAAGTGAAAAAAATTCGCCGTAACTCGAAACCTAGAACGACTTTCTAGCCCACGCACTTAACACTTTAAGCGTAATTCAATAATTTTCTGAAGAAGAACATTTTGTAAACGTACCCTGCAAGGTAGTGGCGAGAAGAGACAATCCAAGAAGCAGCAGCAGCCCAGAGGATCTTCGGTAGACCTCCATGGCTTCTTGTCACTACACCGGTCACATAAAAGTCCCGCACTGAGCGCCCAGATTACGCTGGACCGTCACATATCATCGCAACGCTAGTCAGTAGCGCCGAACGGAGCCTTCCAAAAATACACATTCGCGAAAATCACGTTCACTTACTCTATCAGCTATGCGAACTTACACATAGCATGATAAATGACCATAACCTCTATTTAAAACGAGCCACTTTTAGTTCCTACTTTTATTATCCATTTTTCTTTTCGATTAAATTAGATTAATATGTGATTATTATAGGCTTCTACGTATTTTGGACCTAGGAGATCTATTGTGCCCCCTCACTTCTGAGGAGAGTCTCAGAAACTAGTAGTTCCTTTAGTCCTATTTCCCGGAGGAATTTTAGGATGTCTGCAGGCTTCAACTTAGGTAAATATTTCTCTTCTATCCAGTAATCTCCCAGGTGCTGTGCTCTAGGATTCTGAAGTGCTGTGCAGTTGGAAAGTATGTGGATGGATGACGAGTAGCGTCTCCACTACGACCACTGCAGATATATTGTGTGGGATCTCATCTTATATTTGAGTTCCTCCATAGGCCAAACCAAATATATGCTTTGGTTTCCTCATCTTCTTTCGAAAACCTGCATATAGTTTTATGTATTTGAGTCTACAGTGCCCAAACAAGATGCTAGCTGTTCTTCTATTCCTAAGGTTAAAAGCAATCCATAGATTCAAAAGTTTTGCATCACCCTAAATCTCCGAAAAAAAAAATGTGTTCATTATAAATGGATCAGAGATTAATCAAATAATTAGTTTCAATTAAAAAAAACGTGTATATTTGTCAAAAATTTTTATTATCCAATTATAAACTTGCTTTAAACATAAAAAGTATTCTTAGAAATTAAATACAAATTGATTCTTTTTATAGAAAAGGTTAAGTGAGAACCTGCATGAGAACTTTTAATAAAGAGTATATCCACCTTTAGAATTTATGCAAGCTTGAAGTCGCCTGCCCATGTTGTTTACCAAATTATTGATATTCTGTTGAGGAATATTTCGCCATTCTTCTTGGGCCGCATGAACAAGCTCTTCTACACTCCTGGGTGGATTTCTGCGTGATGCCACTGTCCTGGCAAGCATGTTCTATGGGATTCATGTCAGGAGATAGGGCAGGCCAGTTCAAACTATTGATCCCTTCAGTTTCAAGATACTCATTTACAGCTCTGGTCCGATGAGGTCGGGCGTTATCGTCCATAAAAACTAAGGAATTGCCAACAACTGCGCGCCATAGTCTCACGTGAGGATGTAGAATCTCTCTGAGATACCTATTACCAGTCATCGTTCCCTTCAACATAAATTAATTCTGTGCGATCATGATACCAGCCCAAAACATAGCACTTCCTCCTCTGAAGGGCTGCACGGGGCGAGCATGGGCAAGCTGAGCAACTCTCGTGTGATCCCGCCACACACGTATTCGATGACTATCTTGTACCAAACAAATCCTTGTCTCGTCGGAAAAAAACACCGAATTCCAAAATTCTTCAGGCAAGGCCGCGTGTTCTTGAGCCCACTGTAGTCGGCGAACTCTGTGCTCAGGTTATAGTCTGGGCACTCTTATTGGTCGGCGACACCTCAAACCTGTCGCAAGTATTCGTCTTCGTAATGTCGAGATCGATACTTGAACTCCCAACGCATGTCTCATCTCTTTGGAGTTTTGGTATTGCCATGGTCAGGTTTCTTCGGATGGTTAAGTGGATATAGCGGTTCTGCCGCTGATTATTAACACGCCTTCTACCGCTTCTAGGTCTATCACGAAGAGAATTGGTCTGGAGATACCGGTTCCATACACGAGACACATCACTTTGCCAAACGCCAACTCTGTTTGCCACGAAACTTTGAGAATGACCTTCTTCAACTAAAGCCACTATTCTTGCACGGTCAATCTCACTTATGACTTGACGATTCATGTTTGCACTTAAAATCGTAAAAATCAAATGCCTTGAATGTTAAAATGATCGCACTAAAAATATTATCTTACAAAAAAAAACTGTAAACATCTGTATATTGCAAAAAATATGGAACATATTGAAATGGTAAACATTGATAAACAAGCCAACAAAAAATTGTTAGCGCAAAAAAATTCCTTCGCATCCGAAGAAGGTGATGCAAAACTTTTGAATCTATGTGTATTTTGATTGTCCAGCTCTATAGATTTTCCTAACGATTTTTTACAGCAATGCATTGCTGCTACTTTTGCCGGTAATATCTTCAGGTCTTGAGTGGAATTACTAAGTCATAAAACTTATATATTCTCTTTTCATCTGGTTGATGTTGCCAAGAAACTGGATGGCCTCAAAATTCAAGTGGTTCAGGTTCAAAAACCATAATCGCTGTCTAGGTTTTCCCTACAGGTTTTGGATTCGGAATGCCTCTAGCGTATATTTAATAAAGGACTGGTTCTAATACACTTCTTTGTAGTATACTTTTTCAAAAGTTTGTCCTACATAAATATTGTAGAGCATGTTGATTTTTTTTGTGTTGCAAATTTCGACGCTTATGGCTTAAGACATCTCAAAAACGAACAGGTCGACAATCTCCGAATTCATATCGTTCCCATCTCGAAATCACTGAAGTTTAAATATGTATCATGTCTCATTCAGAACATTTTTCACCTGGATAGATTTTGGTGCACATATTTTCGTTTAATTTTTATAACTATTGTATTAGATCAGAAAGATTAATGCACAGAAACATGATAGGTATTCAAACGGATAAAAATTATTAAATATACACCGTATGATTCCCAAAATAACTTTTTTTATAATTGTTTTAAGATCCATTCTCGTGACACGGAGAAAACGTCATTCGGATAACCTATATTTTTAGGTTAACCCCATTAGAATCTATTTTTAAGAAAATATTTATTTTCAGCGTTATTTAATTCGCCAATCGCAAATAGATTCATCTGTTTTATCAGATTTAATGTGTAAACCATTCGCGTAAATTCATTTTTCGGAATATACTTTTTATATTTCATTATTTGAAAAAACTTTTTGGTGTTGCTCTTGAATCATTGACAATGACCATGAGCTTGCGGTTATGATAAAAGTCTGAATCAAAATTAAAACTCCGGCAGATTGGGCTGTATTTCTATTTTCGTCGAAACTCTTGGACGCCCTATTATTTTTCTATAATAAACATCGACTTCCAGAAAGTGAATTTTCGAATATTTTCACTACCTTTACATTTATTAGGTATTCATAAAACGGTTACCTTGTTCCTGTAAAACTTTTTTACAGTAGAATAGTCTTTTATGAGAATGCTCGCCCCACATTCCATTTCAAAATTCATCGTTTTGTGATATTTACAAGACTTTATGTTGAAAATACGTTTTTTCGAAAATTTCATGCCGTTGTAGCCGTTCAAAAGATGCGAGTGGGGGAGGGGACTTTTGAATAGCACTGTATAAAGGGGAAATAATTATTTTATAAAAAAACACCCCATTATTTATAAAGTTTCACTGGTTTCACGGTTTAAAAAAAAAACTATAATAACTTCACTTTCCTAACAAATAACAAATTTTTTTTCATATAGGTGCATACTCACCTTTCTTGTTGCAATTAGTTAAAACTATCTTTTCTCCTCCAATCTAACAATAAATCAATCAATAAAAAATACAAACAACAAATAAAACTTATTAAAAACACTTTATTCAAATAAATCAAAAATACAAAATTAGTAAATAGTTAATAAATTATTAATAACACAACAATTCCGCATCGATTCTTAGATCAAACCTTCACATAGTAAAAAATTGACTAGAACTTTTAATTATTGTGAAAATACAAAACTAAAAATATTAACAACAATATCACAACCAAAAGTATTACTTATAAACTAATAGACAACTATACACATAATAGTATATTACGTAACGTGTGTGGTAAGAAGCATTTTACGCACGAATGGAAAAGTAATTCCGTGAGTGCGTAAAATGCTTTACAACACGAGTTACGTACTATACTTTACCTACGACCTACTTGTACTTGTATTTTTTATAAGAAGCATAAGAAATAACAGTTACATAATTAGAGGTGCTTGGTAAACTCCATCTCTATTGCTCTTTTACCAATGAAAGAAGCACATTAAAGAACTAACATTTAATCAATATTATTATATTGTTGATAATCGAAAGTCCATTTTTCAATTATAATCAATACATATACTTAGCCCTTTGGGCTTTTCATAGTTAAACGTGGCCATATCGAATGTTTTCAAATAATAAATTTTGAATAAAATGATGATGTCTATGGAAGCCGTGCGTTTTTTTTACAGTGCGTAATAGACGTCATTACATTGATACCGACTGTGTGTTATTGACTGATTACAGGGGGGGTCGTAGGTAAAGATATTTATTTGATACTTATGTTAATGATGTTATACTTGTTAGATTGGTAAGAAAATAATGTAGAAGACTAGGTGATGGGAGTATAACATTTTGTTACTGGTAAGGTACATTCAGTTCAAATTTAATTTATTAATATCTATAGCAGCGTCTAAACGATGCTCCAATTTATTATCTAAAATGTATTGAGCAAAAACTCGATCATTGTCAGAATATTCTTCATCATGAGTAAACCACATTCCAATTGCACATCTATTACCTTTTCTGACAGCTTTGACTCCATGCAGGTTTTCTGGCCCAGACGAAAATGCTACCATTCTACCACATTTGGGACACACTGTGCTCTAATATAAAAAAAAAGTTTAAAGTAAAATTCTACGGAAAATATTAAGTAAAGTTATCAAATCGCTTTATTTCTAACAGTTATAGTTGATTTTTTTGCCGGTTCCCTCCTTGTACCCTCCCAGAAAAAATATTGGATTCGCCCTTGCTTCTAATGATATATTTTCGTAATTTCACAAGTGTAATTTGATTTATCATGTTTGACTTTTGTAACTAATGTAATTTTCCTGTATATTCTTATTGAACGCTGAAAATATTTAAAGTTTTTTTACCTCTATATTTTCTCCGGACGAATCAGAAGAAAAAATAAATTCACCTCCTTCAAATTCATCGTTTAAATACAGAATAGCACTGTAGTCTCTCCAAGTAAAAGCCGGGAAATGCTTAATGCAAGTCATGTTTTTCAAAATTATACAGTTATCCGCATGAATTTTGTGACTAAAATCGGTTCTGCTTTCAGGAGAATCTAAAAATTAAATAATCCGCTACTAAAAGTCCTAAAAAGCTAATACTTATATTTAAAACCTACCCGGTAAGGCTGATCTACAGACAAGATGTGTAAAAGAGTAGAATAATTCCTTTTCAAGTTTAAAATGCATTTTAACTAGTTCTCTTACTTTTTCAGTAACTTCGTAAAATATTTTCAAGTACTTTGGTAGTAACATTTTATAATACGTTAAAAGCACAACTCTGGTGTATGTAATCCCTTTAAATTTCTCCATTACAGTATGTGGGGATATTCTACCTTCATATCCATCTCCTAGGATTGCAAAATTTGTAGCTATTTCCATCAGCAACTTACATTCATTCCTAGTGGAAATCCCGTCTAAAACAATTCTTCTAGAACCTTTCAAATCTTCAGCAGTCCTAGTAACATCAACATTCTTGATACTATCCTATAGTCACAACATTTTAATGTAACAAATTTCTACTGAATATACAGGGTGCGCCAATTATTTCCACTCGATCTCTAGCACCGAAACTAAAAGAGGTATCAACAAGATTTCTTGTAGGTTTATACGGTGTCACTCGGACTACAATTGTAAAATATTTTGATGTAAACAGGGTGGCTAATTTTTGTGGAATGAAAATTAATTTGGTTTTTTTAAATTGAACACCCTGTATACGATTATGTCTTCTGATTCTACTTAATATTAGCTTTACGGTAGTTTTTTGAATTTGTAAATCCGACGCGGCGTTGACAAGTTATTCCTATTATAAGCAGATTTAATGAAAAAACAGCACTTCAGAAATATTAGCACAATAAACACATTTTTTCAAAAATTCCTTCAAAAGGCTACTATGATGTAAATGAAACATACACCTACCACAATAATTACCCAACATCTTCACCTGTTGCACAGGGTGTTTGCCGATGGCGTGCAAATAGTCTAGTTTTCAAATTGCAATAACTTAATTTTTTCTAATGGGACACCCTGTATATTTTTCTTCAGTTAGAAGCTCTCCTTAATACACATTAAAAAAATATAGGGTTTTGGACATCTAACTTTACTATTTACTTTAATAATTGAC
>CAJUYI010000431.1:21245-73841 GCA_910591695.1 Galerucella pusilla
CAAACCAACACTCTTTCGATTCAAATTTTGAAATTTTGCATATAAAAACTAAATCCTTCAAATTAAATCTTTTAGAAGCCCTAGAGATAAATAAAAACAAATATTCAAATAATCTTCTTAATATGATATTAACAATTCTCCATTATTAAACCTTTTTACCTAGAAAGATTCCTGTAGGATGGTTGTGAATGAGTTTCCAGGTAAACTTGTTAAATTCTTCAGTTAATTCCATATTTAGACAAATTCTTTTCATTTTCTTGTAAATAGATTATAATTTTATTGTTAAATTTCCGTATAATTTAGTATTAAGGCACTGTATAAATAGAAAGTTTCTCATTATACCTCCAACGTTTGATAAAGCTACTGTGTTAGCGAAACGCGTCACTTTATGTTTAATTACAATGTAGATTTTACAAAATAAAATTGTTTGATTTCATAACTTACTATGGATCTACATCAAGTAAAAGCCTCATCTATTCAATTACTGTCTCACAATGGTTTCGTGACAGGTCATCAATCATACACGACGGGCAATAAGTGGTTGGCAGGAAAAAAGCATACAATCCCATATTTTTTAAATTCATTGTTCTATGAGATAATTCATAAAAATGGGGATTTGGACTGAATAAAATGTACCTAATAATAACTTTTTGATTTGCAAAAATGCTTGGGAAAGGGGCATCAAGTTCAATGTGATTCAAAATGTGGTCATATTTGATTATATATAAAGTGGCTAGACACCCCTTGTGGGGTTTCACAGCATAAATGCTTTTTTGATCCGCTTTCTGGGGTGGATCAATCCCCTTCATTCCATTATTTTCTCGCTTATTTTTTTTCCATAGGATCCTATCCCTCGTTTTTTCTTTCCATCTGACGATTCCTATCCTTCTCAAATCCTCCTCCACCTCCTTCAGCCACTCAGATCTGGGTCTTCCTTGCCTTCTCCTACCACCTGGTTCCCACTGTAGCATTGAGCAAGCGACTACTCGCTCACCTTCTCTCCATACATGCCCGAGCCATTTTATTATTTGTCTCTTTATTCTGTATACTATATCTTCCCCGTTCATTTCTCTCAGTATTTCATGATTCATACGTTGCCTGTATTCATTGTCGTCGGTTTTTATTGGCACTAGAATTGTTCTCATTATTTTTCGTTCTAATATCCTCAACTCCTCTTCATCTCTTTTTGTCATTGTTACCGTTTCTGCTCCATACATTATCACAGGTCTTATTATTGTGTTATAAATGTTAAATTTAGTGTATCTTGTCAATAGTTTGCTATTCAATAGTTTCTTATTGGCATATTGATCGTGACTCCCAGATATTTGAATTTTTCCACTTCCTCAAATTCATATTCCCCTATTTTTATTATTTTTATTCTATTTATTTTTAATCCCATTTTTTCCCCTTATTTTGTTCATTCTAGTATCATTTGTTTTATGATATTCCTTCTTTTCGTTACTATAACTATGTCATCTGCATATGCGACTATCTGGCCCCCGCTCGTTCTTAAATTTCCCTTGTTCACATTTTTCAGAACATGCTCCAGAGCCAAATTAAATAGTGTTGTTGATAGACCGACACCCTGTCTTACGCCTCTATTAGATACAAAGCCCTCCGTTTCTCTTTTACTTGTAAGTATCTTCACTTTTGACTCCTTCATAGTCATTGCAATTAATCTTCTCAACTTATTTTCGATCCCCTGTTCCTTACAGTCCTCTCATCAGTTCACTTCGTCTTACTGAATCAAATGCTTGTTGGAAATCTATAAATAGCATTTCTATTTCCATTTTGTATTCATGGGTCTTTTCCATTATCTGCTTGATAGTATGAATAGCGTCAATTGTAGACTTTCCTTGTGTGAATCCGTATTGGTATTGACCTATTATGGCTTTCGCTTTTCCAGCTATGCGACTTTGAATTATTGCTGACATTATTTTGTATGCTACATTTAAGAGAATTATACCCCTATAGTTTTTGCACTCCTGCTGATCCCCTTTTTGTGTATTGTGACTATTTGCCCGACTTCCCATTCTTCGAGCATTCTCTCTTCTCTCCATATTTTCTTTATTAGCCGGTATAATCTTTCGTGCGCAGCTCCTCTCCTCCATTCTTAATCAATTCCATGTTTATTTAGTCTTTGCCCGGTGCTTTCCCATTCTTGCTTCTTTTAATAACTTCTATTATTTCATTTTTTGTTGGTTCCTGTGTTACATTTTTTTCTTTTGCCTCTTCGCTTTCTTCCTCTGTTGTATTATCTGAAACTACTTCAGTTAGCAGTTCCTCGAAGTATTCTTTCCAGATTTGCTTATACTGAGTTTCTACCATTCTAATTCCATATTCTCCGTTTCTTCACATTCCATTAACATATTTTCCACATGCTTCCCTTATTCGCTTCTTATGTTTTCATTACCAAGTTTTTCAAGGTTCCATTTGGTTCGGTTTATTTTTGTGACGTTTATATTTTTTATATATTTGATTATAGTTTGTCCAAAATCAATAGCAGAAGCTACGAACAAGTGTTTGTAGACCTTCCCGACTTTTTGCTTCTTCCCGGTCCCGTTAGCATGTATGGCGCTGACATATCGTGTTAAAACTTACTTGAAATTGAAGCTATGAAATCTGGATACCATCCATGATCGAAGGGTCCTTCGCACTGCGCTCTACACTCTTCTTCGGATTGAAGATATTCTGTTAAGCTTTCTTCCATATTGAAAATAACCGATTCCCAATTTTTCTTTTCGTATGCATCTGCACCGTGAACGTACAGGTAGACATAATCCTAATAAGAAAAATTCACAGGTAGACATAATCCCAATAAGAAAAATTCAATACATTTTCATAACAATGACGAGATCTATTATGAACTTACTTTGGCATCGTAGTTTACGATATCCTTTTTATCTACATCGTGGTCGAAATAGTGTTGTAGATTACGGGCCATGAGCTTGTTGTCAGGATGTGCAATTAAATATGTAAATGCTGATGATGCCGCCTTTACCAGTTGCTTTGTCTAAAAATTAAAATGTGCTGATAAGAAATAGCCGCGCAAAAATTAAGGAATTTTATTAAAAATATTTTTAAAATAAGCGCTTTCTTTTAAAAAACCGTTCCTGGGACGTGCACTTCACTAGATCCCATTTTTTCTTGACTATAAATTCTGTCAGAATGTCATTATAAAAAAAATTTAATTAATATTCACTATCACTTTTATCAAAAATATGGGGCTAGTGGACACACCTCTATGCAGGATGTGTGAACAGGAAGATGATGTCAGGCATGTCTTATGCGAGTGTCCGGAGTTATCGTCAATAAGAGAGTGTGTGTTCGGTGAGTCATGGCCTACACCTGCCGATATAAAGGAGATGTCTCCTAGTGACCTGTCCACCTTCCTGGGAAGGATGTGCTTTTGGGTTAATTCTGATATCGGCAGATGCATATATTTAAAATGAAAGAGTACAACACCAATGATGGCTTTGAATCTATTAAACGAAAATAGTAAATATTTATTCATACATGTATGTAAAACGAATAAAACGTGCTGAAGATCTGATGTGAAATTACGTGACCTGATTGATAATCCCTATCACATGCTTAGGATATCAGTGAAATGAAATACTCTTCAAGGTATATACTTAGCATATGCGCTAAATGTAGTGAAAAAGGATCTTAGTTAATGGTAAATCATTATTATATGCTAAATACATAATTAAAAAAAAAAGCTTTAGGTGGACTTTTATGGTATGTGCGAATCATATGCGAAAGATCTACGGGAAAAAAACAATTTTAAATCTAAAATTCTTAGTACTTGCTATGGATGTATGTACAGGGATGTGCTCAAAAGTATGTGGACAGCATATGCTAATCATGTACATCTTTTACGGGACGTTGAAGGCATATACTTGGCATATGAATCTTCTTTCAGTGCTATGTGGGTAAATACCCACTCAAAATTTTATTGTTCATATTTCTTAAGCTTTTCAGTAGCCATTCAATTTTTTTGACATGTATATTCAACTCAAAAAACATTTCCTTCCAGAATGAAAATTGTTATTAATTATAAATGTGCAGTTTTCCTTAGAAAACGTACATAAAACTAAAAATATATTTATTGATGTGACTGAGCACTAGTCATACTCGTAATATAAGAACCAGAAATAATTGAAACGGAGATATTACAAAATATCCAAAAATAAACGAATGTACAGATAAACAAATCGATGTTTTTAATTAAAAGAACCATAATTCCTCGGAAACTATGAACTGGGGATAAAATAACCTATTTTAAGATATCCGCCAGGCTGTGAAGAGGGTTTCCTTATACCTACTTAGACCATTTTGCGATGGTTTTAAAAGGAAAATAATATATTCAAACTCCTCTACAGATTTTGATTTTATTTTTCAAAATAATTTCTAGCATTAAAATAATATACATGCCGTGGTTATCAAATTAATAAACTTTGTTATCGCGGTTGGAACAATTTCTCTTATGCTATCACGTTTATATCTGTATCTTTTTTTTCTGACAACACAAGTATGATTCCGTATACGCGGTAGGTACTGGAATTAACTAATTTTTAGTTGGATTTTAGTTGCAGGTCCATATATATCTAATTGTTTTTACAATCTATTGAATTTTTTAAACTAGTACGTAAAATTTTTGAGATCAATAAGGTCATGTCAATAAACTGTGATAATATAAACATTGCGTCCACCAAACTCTTATCAATTATTTAAAACTAGCCAAGTTATGACAATATCAAAATATCTATTAGGATTGGTAAAGACTGTTCATACTTTTACTGAAGTGATATCTGTCGCATTTGACATCACCTTTAATGATAGCTAAGATGATATGATATAGGTAGGTACTACTAGATGTATGGATGTTTCACAGTCAAGTCAAAAAGACATTTTTGTTACTTCTAGCATTTTTGTACTCGTAGAAACTTTATAAATGGAAAAGTCCGATTCCAGTGAATTTACCTTGGGTTATTTGTACAGGGTGTCCCAGGAGTTTGTACTAAAAACTTGGAAGGTGATAGAAAGGCTAAAAATAATTATGGTATTTCATATAAAATTTTTTCTTTACGCCCTTCGTTAACGAACTATAGGGCTCTAAAGTTGGAAATGAAAAATGGTTTTTTATTTACCATCATCAAATGGCTGATTGGAAATTAGTAATATTTTAACTGTTAGTGAACACCATAATTGCACACATTTTGGGGTGATATACAAGTCTACAACATATTTGTGAACTCAGGTACCGACTAAGTTTAATAGTGGATAGAAAACAACATTTTTTAAATGGGTTTTATCGGTTATTAAAAAAAATACCCCGATATACTTACTTGGAAATAGCAAATATGTAAATACTCGTAAGGTGTCTGTTGTTCAAATAAGCTGCCGGTTTGCAGATTAACGTTATAGTTTTCCAATATATTTGGATTTTCATTTTCGCACTTTATAATACACATAGTTTGCCTGATCGCTTTTTCAAAAAATAACAAATTTTCTAAATCCACTGGGTATAGTGGTTCGGAGTATTCAGCATCGTTTTTACACTTTAATCTACAACTAGATACTTGTTTCCGATATTTTCGATATTTCGCTAAAGCTTTTTCAAAATGAAGTACACAATCATCCCATCTATTTTCTAAATAAGCTTCTACCCCTTTTTCGTATAACTGCACACAATTTTCCGTAACATTTCCCTCATTTGATTGAACATGTGTTATTAAATATATATTTAAAAACAGGAGTGTTTTTACGATACACGCGGTTACAGACATACTTTACTTATAGACTGGCGTAGTTCAGTTTATATAAGTATACATGACTCAACACTCACTGATTATTCGGTCCAGCCAGCCTCCTCGCCTCCAGTTGCATCAGTATTTTACCCAGGCTCCAGTCAAAAGTTAAATTCTTTATTATTTGATGCTTTTAACATGATACTTCCACAGAACCGGACTTACAGTTTACATTTTTATAAAAAAAACTAGGCATTTGCTTGAAAATAAATAATAAAATAAAATAGAACAGTTAAAATACTGTAATAAATTGTTAGAATATTATAAGGAGTATCATCAGTATGGTAATAATTTTTTGAAATGCAAATGATTATTCAGATTTTTGGAACTTTAGTTCTTTACGTCAAGTTATGTTTGAGCGACCAGGGGTCGCGACGCAAAAGATCTGACCGTTACGTTACGCTACGTTACGTTATGTTACGTTATGTTACGTTGTTTCGTTATGTGCCTTGCTTGCTTGCTCTCGTTTACGAAGCAGCGATTCATATGCTTCGGCCGGGAATCGAACCCGGGCCGCCCGCGTGGAAGGCGAGCATTCTACCACTGAACCACCGATGCTACATTAAAATTCTATGCACAGCTGGTATTCGCAGTGCTGGTGATCTACTTGAATTTGTTCGGATAAATTTTTACTATTATTTCCATAATTTTTTTTGCGCGATTGATCTTTTTTGTTTATTTACATCATCGGTTGTCAGGACGGTAGGTTGTGTTTACTGGTTTCTAAGTTTAACACGTCGGTAAATGATTTACTTACCGTTCAGACGTCGAAAAGTAATAAATGGCATAAAAACAATTTCACCAAAATGCAAAATATATTTTAAACTGATCGAGAAGTATAAATGTCACTTTTGACATATCGTTCATTTCGAAGAAATTTAAATTATTTTATTCGGAATTTATTTCAATACGATCGCGCAAAAATGGTATAAGCATCTCGAACGTTAAGGGTAATTACAACGTTTGAATGTAGATTCCTTTCGTAAAATTGGACAAAATGATATGAGGATTAAAAATCTAGCACATTTACTTTTCGAAATACAGGGTGTTGAAATTTTGAAAACTTGATAACTCGATAACTTTAAAATGGATGGATAAATTGATTTGACATTTGGCAGGTTTTTTATTAAATGTAAAAGGGCATATTTTGATAGAAATTGTAGTTTGTGCAACTAGTGTGGATATGATGGCCATATCGCACGAGGACGAAGTTTGAGCACGACGCCGTAGGCGGAGTGCTATATCGTTCAAGTGCGATATGAACAATCCACACGAGTCGAACAGCATATTTTTTCTACGACCCACTAAGGAAAAATCTAGAAAATAAAAATTTCTATAAACTGTAATATAACTTCAAATTAAAAATTTAACAATTCAATTTTATGTTTCCACTAATTTTTAAGTGGTAAACGTACAGTTCTTGAATGTCCAATTTGTATAATACTACGGTTTCCCTTTTTAAATATACGATGCTGTTATAAGTAGATGTTGCCAGTCGGACTCCCTTATGAAGGGCACCGTACCATTATCTATAATAATGAATATTCTGCTAAATATTTCAAACGTCTACCTGTTGTCGTTATTAATATCAAGCAGAATAATTATTTAAAAATAAAATTAACAATAAAAAAAAAACTTCTTCACGGTGAATCGAACCCGGGTCTACCGCGTGAGAGTCTGGTTTGCTTACTACTCGACCACCAAGGAATATGCAAATTGTTTATCTAAAACGTCAGATGTATTACATAATTTTTGCTTAAAAGGAACTAAAGTTCCTACCGTGTGTCTCGCGACACGTTCTACCTTTTTTTTTTCGAGATAATTACATTTAAAATTTAATTAGCAGTGGATAGTTATTTAACCTTTGGTACAATAATATTTCAATGTTTCACATGCACATGCTAGAGCTGCCAAGCTGAAAAACAGAGACTGTCATATCAGTTTGGTGTGGTAGTCACCTGATCTTGGATACGTTTTTTTCTCTTCTATTAATTTTCTTATATATATTTATTTGTACTGGTTGGTGTTATGATGAGAAAAAATAAAAGATCTTTATTTTTATTATTTTTACTTTTATTAAAACGTTTCTGTCTATTGTACAGGGTACGAATTAGTACGCAATGAAAAGTATATCTTCAACAGCTTCTATCATAGTAATACCACAGAGTACACCATGGTTTACTCTGTGGTAATACACTCGTGATTTAGTGTATATTTGGTTGCCTATATATTGTCGACGGATAATACAATAAAATAGGTGTTAATAGTGGGTGGGCTACAAGCTACAAAGATAATATCCTATATTATTCACGTTTGTAACAACACAAAATATTATTTTAAATGCGAATAACCTTCAGGATTGATAAGCATTTTATAGAGTATAAAAAAAATCTAACTATCTAATTTTCCTGACAGAAAATTGTTTATTCAACGTTTTTAATTAAAAAAACTACTTTTATATATTGTTTCTCTGTTAAAATAATGCAATATTTACTTATATATACATATATACTTACGTATACATATTTAATATTATTTTTATCATTTTATTCAGATATCCTGAATGCAAATATAGATAAAATAGTATACAGAGATACTGCGAGAAATACTTAGACTATTCAAAAACTCGGATGAAGTGTCAGTGTATACTTTTATAAAAATAAAAAAGGTAGGTGCAAATTTTAAACCATTACATTTATCAAAGACGTTTGTACAATTTAGACTTTCCAGAATCATTTGAATTTAAAATAAAATTATATTGTAGTTATGCAACATAATATACTCTTTTTGGGTTTTTATTTATTAGTCTACGGATCTACGGATCATTAATATAAACAGGTTTTTATATCACTTAAGCAAAGAATACACAGTCTGTAAATTGAATTTCTAATTAATTTAGTATTATATAATACAAGAATATGATACTCGTTTATAAATAAATGCTAACGAGCTAACCGGAGGTGTACGGTGTATGAACACTGATGTACACCTGACCTGACACTACGTACCATTAGACAGTGCCACTTTATCTTGTAAATGTAAAGTGACATGACGTGCAAAATTTAAAGACAATTTTTTAAGTGTAATAAAATATGTTATAAATAGAAAAACAATTAATTAATTTATATTAAATATTTATTTAAATAAAGAACAAAACGTCTAGTATTTCAATAAATGTAAAGTGTAAGTTCATTTTAAGTTCGAGTAAATTCAAATACAATATGCTTAATTTAAAGAGACGTGATTAAAGTGTATATATTTTATTTATTAGATATATCTACAAACAGATAAAAGTTCTTTAAAATCATGGTAGAAGTAACTGAAACTGATTTTCCCGTTGGATCTCTTCTACCGAAAAAAGAAACCGGGGTAGTATCTTTTCTCTCCAAATATCCTTCTTATGATGGTAGAGGAGTCGTTATAGCAATTTTAGATTCTGGAATTGATCCTGGAGCTCCTGGCTTGAAGGTAAAAAATTAAGTGGAATCTTTTTTAAGTTAAATAATTAAATGTTATTATAGGAAACATCTGATGGCAAAGTTAAGGTAATTGAGCGTTTTGATTGTAGTGGTTGTGGGGATGTAAATACTACAACCAAAGTTACCCCAGCTGATGGGATAATTACTACATTAACTGGAAAAAAATTGAAAGTAAGTTACCTACATACATATTTTCAGAAGTTTTGTATTGTTACATATTTGGAAAAAAAATTTTACAGGTACCGTCTACTTGGAAAAATCCTGATAATGTATATAGATTAGGTGTTAAACGTGCTTTTGATTTGTATCCTGATAGACTAAAAGATCGTGTTAAATCTGAATATAAAAAGAAAAGTTGGGATGAGAGCCATAGAAAAATAGTTAGTGAAGTAACTAGAAAACTAGTTAATTTTGAATCAAGACATAACAGTAAGCATACCGTTTCCTCATTTCAATTCATAATGTACCAAATTTCATTTTCATTAATTGTATTTGTCAAAAATTGTATATGTTACATGCATGTTATGTGTATAAATACAAAACTGGTGCTCCAACTCATTTCAGTTATGTTGGATTATCATTTTTATTTTGTAAACTATAGACATGAATAATAGTTCTGTAGTAGTAGTTGAGATATTTCATATATTTTTATCACTAAAAAATGTTTTTATTGATGACTGGAAACATCAACAAGCAATGTAAATATACTATGAAATAAAACTGTTTCTTTGAAATGTTATCACCTGTACACTTTTAGATAAAACATTAAATGATGTTGATAAACTAGAAAAAGAAAATTTAGATGCTATGCAGGACATTCTAAGTAACTTTGATAAAAAATATAATGATGTAGGACCAATTTATGACTGTATCTTGTTTCACAATGGCCAACATTGGGTGACATGTGTAGACACAAGTGAAGATGGTGATTTGTCAAAATGTCCCTTACTAGGAGAATACAGTATTACACATGAATTTGCTCCACTAACAGATGTTGATAATTTAAATTTCAGTATGAATGTTCATGATGGTGGAGATATTCTAGAATTAGTTGGTGTTTGTTGTAAGTACATATTATGAACCAATTTAGGAATTACTGGTGGTAAAACACTAACAAGAGTACATGTATTATTCATGTTAGTGAAAACTACTGATTTTAATCATGTAACTGATAATTTCGATTTTATATATATATTTTTTAATAAATGTGCTGGGTTTACTTTTAGCAAGTCATGGAACCCATGTAGCTTCTATTGCTGCAGGCTATTTTCCTCATTCACTTGAAGAAAATGGAGTAGCTCCTGGTGCACAAATAGTGTCATTGACAATAGGGGATGGTAGATTGGGGTCAATGGAAACGGGTACAGCTCTAATCAGAGCAATGATCAAAATAACTGAATTGAAAGAAACTCTTAATGTTCATGTAATCAACATGAGTTATGGAGAACATGCACATTGGGTTGATGCAGGGTATGTTTATTAATATATTTTGAAATTTATGATCATAGTTAATGAATAACTTTGTGAATTTTGTTATTATATTTTGTATTTTTAGGAGAATTGGTGAGCTAATTAATGAAATTGTGAATAAATATGGTGTCACTTGGGTTTCTTCTGCTGGTAACCATGGCCCTGCATTAAATACCATCAGCACTCCCTCTGATACTTTGAATGAACCTATCATTAGTATAGGTGCTTATGTATCACCAGAGATGATGGTAGCAGAATATGCCATGAGGCAAAAATTACCAGGTCAGTGAGTTGTTTCAAGACAAAATTATTTGAATGGGTTACCTAAATATTATTAGTTTGTATAAGGTCCCTGTTGATTGTAGGGACACCATATACCTGGTCATCCAGAGGTCCAACTATTGATGGAGGTATTGGAGTGCATGTGTGTGCTCCTGGAGGAGCAATAACGTCGGTACCTAACTTTGCATTGAGATATTCTCAATTAATGAATGGTACTTCTATGGCCTCGCCTCATGCAGCTGGTGTAGTATGCCTTTTGTTATCTGGTTTGATTCAACAGAAACTACAATTTTCTCCTTATATTGTTCGTAGGGCATTGGAAAATACTGCCAAGTTTCTAGATGGTGTAGAAATACCTGCTCAAGGTAGTGGATTGATACAAATTGAAAAAGCCTTTGATTATTTATTGAATTATCATAACGAACCAGATGCGAAAGTTAGATTTCAAATACAGTGTGGTTCATGTAATTCCAAAGGCATTTACATTCGCTCAAAAAAATATACCTCATTCCAATCTTTCAAAATTAGTGTAGAACCTCATTTTCTAAATGCTGATGAAGTTTCTGCCAATGAAAAAATTTATTATAATCAAAAGTTTGTTCTCACGTGCGATGCATCATACATCAGTTTTCCTTCCCACTTAGATTTATCAAATGTTGCTAGAATGTTTGCTATTAAAGTTGATAGTGCAGGCTTACCCTCTGGTCTACATTGTACTTTCTTGAATGGGTATGATGTAAAATGTATAGAAAAAGGTCCTGTGTTCAAGATACCTATAACTATAGTTCAACCGGTGGAACTGGAAGATTCTCAGAATCAGCTTAGTTACAGCAAAGTTAATTTCAAACCAAATACTATAAAAAGACATTATTACACAGTGCCGGCAATGGCAACGTGGGCAATATTAAAATTAACGTCTGACGAAGACACTGGGAGATTTGTGATACATGGTTCGCAAATGTTACCCAGACAATACTGTAAGGCGCTAGAAGTAAATAAGACAGTAGCAGTTACCACTAAATCTGAAGTAGTAATAAGTTTCCCCGTAAAAGGAGATCTGGTGCTGGAATTAGTAATTGCAAAGTACTGGGCTAATATAGGAGAATCTAATTTAGATTATTCAATATCTTTCTTCGGAATCAAACCCAGTCAACCTACGATAACAATGCATGAAGCTGACGGAATTCAATGCGTCGAAATTAAAACGTTACAAGGTGAAGACATTTTACCTGTCATTAATTTAAAAAATGCCGTCCAAATTTTAAAGTAAGTCGATTTTAGCATGTTGAATAAAAAAATAAAACAAATTTTTTGTAGGCCTTCCGACTTTAAAATTATTCCTTTATCATCAAGAGATATAATTCCTCCATGTAGGCAAATTTATGAATTGATATTAATATACAACTTTAACTTGAACAAACAATGTGAAATATCTCCCAATTTACCGTTATTGAATAACATGTTGTACGAATCTGAATTTGAGTCTCAATTTTGGATGTTGTATGATACAAATAAACAATTACTGGGCTGTGGCGATGCATATGCAGATAAAGTAAGTATAACCAGTGTGGAAAGTGGAAACATGGAATAAAATTATTGGTTGCTTTATTTTATAGGATTATACAAACTTTTACTTTGTATTGTGTCTTTCTATTAATTTGTATCATAAGCTTTATCAATTTGTTTATACAGTGTGGAAACCACTTATGGAATAAAATTCTTTATGTCATTATTTTAAAAAATTATAAAAAAATGCCGAGACACATCAACTTTTGAATTGAGTTGTGCGTTATGTAAACATAAATGTATATGCACAGGGTGATTCACGCAAGTATGCCATAGTCGGTGTTGTTTTTTTTAATGATCACTCTGTATATTTGCATATTTTTGAAATCCTCTTAATAAACCGATTCCAACACACTAAATAATGTATGGTAAATTATGAGTTATACAGGGTGAAATTTTTATTTTCACAGTTATTAAACACATACATAAAATACCTGATGTATTTGATTTTAATACATTGAAATAAATGCTCAAAATGTTCTCCACCTAGTTGTTGGCAATAGCACAGTCTCCTATAGAACTCCTCCTTAACTTTGTTTAAAGTTTGAGGTGAAATATTCCGTATTTCTGTAGTTATCCTGTCTTTGAGGTCTACAATTCTAGTTGGTTGTGTTGCATATACTTTGTTCTGGAGATAACCCCACAGAAAAAAATCTAACTGCGTAAGGTCTGGCGATCTAGCTGGCCACTCAATAGTACCTCTTCGTCCAATCCATTCATTGGGAAAGACTTCATCTAAATAAGTTCTTACCATTAAAGCATAATGGGGTGTTGCCCCGTCTTGCTGGAACCAAACATTTTCATTCGGTAAGCTAGGATATAAGTTTGCCAACGCAAGAATAACTTCATTTCTAAGCATATTTGAGTATTTTTTAGCTGTAAAATTTCCATCTATAAATATAGGACCAATAATATGGTCGCCTATGATACCGGCCCAAACATTCACCTTTTGAGGGTACTGAGTATGTGTCTCACGCATCCAATTAGGATTCTCTGCTGACCAATATCTACAGTTCTGTCGGTTTACCTATCCATTCAATGTGAATGTTGATTCGTCAGAAAAAAGAATGGTACCAAGAGCTACCTCATTTCTGTTCAGCTTATTCATCAATCTTTCGCAGAAATCCATTCTACGATCTGGATCGTCTTCTGTTTACTCCTGCACAAAAGTTAATTTGTAGGGATGAAGTTTTTCTTTATAAAGACATCTTAGAACAGTTGTATGACTAACATTATTTTCACGGGCAATTTGACGTGTACTTGAAGTTGGATTCTCTTCGACGCTTAACAAAATATCCACTTTCACATCATCTTCAACGAAGTGTGGTTTTCTTTTCAATGGTTTGACATGTCCAAGTTCTCTGAATTGTGCATGAATTTTAGACACAGTACTTTGTGAAATATTAGGCAATTCGGGATACCTGTGATTAAATAAGTTTGCCACTTCAACTTGACTTCTGCAGTTATCCCCGTACCCGATCATCATTGAAATCTCAATTCGGTGAGTCTCAGTTAAATATTTCATTGTTATGTCGACAAGGAAAGAGTGTTTGACAAAGATTTTACTTTTTCAGCATAAACTGTCAACACATCAACAACTGACAGAATAGAAAACAATCCACATTATTTACCGATTTAAAACAATCCACACTATTTACCGATTTTGTCTAATTATTGGCGTTTTCAGGCAATTTTTAGGTATTTATGAGAAAATTCATAGGCGTAGCAGGTTTTGTTTAATATACAAATACGTCTAATAATTAGTTAGTTTAGATTTTTGATAAATCCATATTTAGCTAATTTAAAAAAGTACCAATATTTCAAGTGTAATAAATTATTAATTTTAAAATTTCACCCTGTATAATTCATTACATTATTTAGTTTGTTGGAATCGGTTCATTAAGAGGATTTCAAAAATATGCAAATATACAGGGTCTTTCATTAAAAAAAACAACACCGACTTTGGCATACTTGCGTGAATCACCCTGTACATTTAAATTTATGTTTACATAACGCACAACTCAATTCAAAAGTAGACGTGTCTCGGCATTTTTTATAATTTTCTAAAATAATGACAAAGAATTTTATTCCGTAAGTGGTTTCCACACTGTATATTAACAATCAATCATTCGATATCGTTATGGTGCAAATACTGCAAATGAATGGTACCTTTATTTTGTTGAAGAATATTGAAATATTTTGTTTATCTCTGGTAATTTTCTATTTTAGTATTCTGTAAAATTAGAAAAAGGAGATTACCTCATAAGACTGCAAATAAGACACGATAAAAAAGAATATTTAGATAAATTAAACGAAGCTCCTCTTTTATTAATTCAAAAATTGAGCAGTCAAATACCAATGGATATATATTTGTCCTATACCCAAGCTTTAGTAGGAGGAAAGAAAGCTGGCTTTATGAATAATTCAAATCCCCATGCCCCTATTCCGCTGTATATAGCTCCATTGTCATCTGACAAGTGAGTCTATTAATATAATACTTTATTACTGTTATAATTACTATTTATAATTATTAAGGTTCTCTTTGAAGTCCAACAATTTTGCACATTATTTAACGGGTACTATAACATACGCAAAAGATGAACATGGTAAAAAAGTTGATGTATACCCAATTAAATACATTTTGACTGACATGATTGCAAAGAAACCAAGTTCGCCAAATGGTAATAATTTGGAGAAAAACAAATTGGATGAATTTAAAGAAGCAATGAAGGATCCCAAAACCCAGATGTTGTCCAAAATGGGCAAGTCATTTTTTTCTTTAAAATACACATGTTCAACGGTTGCGGTAAAATAATAGGTAACTTTGGGGATTGATAATAAAAACACCTCACGGTGCAAACATGAAAGTATATTATTTCTGGAAATTACACTTCATGCTATTTTGATACATTATGTTTTAAAAAGTACATGCCTGTCTTTTTGCCGCACCCTGTATAACTTTTTCCCGTTTCAATGCAGAAATGTGTTGCTAACGATGTAATCTGAAGGTGTAGGGTGAATAGACATTATCTTTTACATTGTAGACCCAGCTACCGCCCAGACGACGTACGAAGAGTTGATAAAAGAGTATCCAGACCATCTAATTATTCATTCTGCTTATTTGCAAGTAATTGATCCATTGGATAAAAAAGCTTTGCCCAATTTAGCTAAATTAAAGCAGAATGGCTGTGTCGAAGATGTTAATAATGAGGTTATTAACATTTGCAACAAGGTACTTTCTGGATTAAGTGTTAGTTCTATTTTAGCCTTTATTGCCACAAAGACTGATTTGAGACCTGATGCTGCTAAAATTAAAACGTAAGTTAATAACTTTGAATTGAATTTACCTGCAGGGATATGTGTGATTGGGTCATATTGAATTTGGTATTACATTCATTATTTAATAAAAACTTGATATCTGCATTTTTTTTCATTTATTCAAAATGCATAAAATTTTGTAGTACTATGGAACAACAAAGGAATGTATATCTAGAATGTTTGGCGCGCAAAGGTACAGCACTATGTCGTCTTGTTTTATCTGAAGAGAATAATAAGGATGCTGATACTACTGGAAATAAACAAGAAATATCTGAAGTATGGAAAACATTGGTAAAATTCGTAGATCCAACAGATGCTAAAGTAAGTTAGTTTATTTTAATCACTGAGCGTATAGGGACTTCTTACAAAACCTTTTTAACGTATCGGACACAAGTTACACCTCCACTACACAAACGTTCATACTTTTAACTTTCTGACTCAACGTTTCGATCTTCTTCAGAGACTGAAGGTAAACTCCAAACTTTATTTTGATGGCTTCACAGTCAACAGAAAAAAACAGGTATGTGAAACTTGGTATTGAAATAAAATTAGCTGAAATATGAAATTTGACGCTTTTTTTTAATCATATAAAAGTTGATATATTTTATATTGGGCAGAGTAGAATTCAATGAGACCTCTGGCGGAAAAAATTGTAACTGTCGCAACGAGTAAAATAATTCGTTTTGCATTGTTTTTGTATTATATGCAAGTCAACGTATAACTACCGTAAATTCGTACTTTGTTTAATTTTGTGTCAGTGACAAGTTTAAAACTGTATTTTTCTGTTTAACTCAACTGTCATCATTTCTGAGGTTATGTTATTCTACTTTTTGTTTTCATTGCAGATCAAAGAGAAAATAAGTCGGTATTAGAGATTTAAAATATTATTCAATACAAACGTAACTTCCCAGCAACTTTTGTAGATATACTATATCAAAAATAAAATGAAATCACACCTTAAACTAAACAGTTAATTGAACGCTTGTTACACTTTCACAAATATCAACCATACCTATTAATCCTAAAATTAAAAAAAAAAACTAGGAGTCAAAATTTAGTTTAACAACACAAAATACTAAAGCACCATCAAAGAAAAAGCAAAAGTCTTACAAAACACACACTGAAAATAACTAAAACAGAAAAATAAAACCACTTGAATATATGGCAGCTGATTTGTTTTACTCCTTGCTAAGATGACATTTCAGAGCGCCATCTATCGAATTCTTCTTTTCCCAATGGTCAACGACCCTTCTACCGTCTGGGGTAGGGTAGAATTTTCTTCCATTTTGTCTATTTTATACTAATTCCACTGCTTCTTTTCAGTTCATGTATCTTTTATGTGGTATTTATACGCTTTTGTTGTTGTTTTTGTATCTTTGCATTCCAAACTCTTTTGACTATCCTTTTTTTCGTCCATTTGTTGCAAATGTTCCCAGCAACCGAAACAAGAAAGCGAGTAAGCTTACGTTCAATCTCTACAGAAGATAATTTGGTAACGAAAATGTGCGTCAGATTGTCAAAAGTCACCAAGTGTCATAAGTCATAAGTTTATGCATTCCGAAACAAATGTCATATAGTTTAAAGTAGAAAAATTTTGAGATAACCCAATTGTATTTTATTGTAGGTTTTGACAAGTCATGTTTTGTATTTTGCAATTTGGCACGCATTCGTTAATAACCACTATGGAAGACTAATAAAGTATGTACTTAAAATGCAGGAAGATAAATCAAGTGAAGAAGTCGAGAAAAAAATTATTGATTATTGCGGCTTACTTGAATGGGATCACATAGTGAAGTATTTGCAGAGAAGTTTGCCTTCAAAATTTCCAACTATGTATAAACCATTTTAAATGTCTTGGAATATTATCAAAATTAGATTATTAAGAAGGTTTAGTAGTAATTGGCATTGTTTTTGTGGTCTAAAAGTGTTGTTGAAAATTATTCCTTTATTTCATTTTTGCGCTAGTGAATAGCACGCATATTCTATTTGCTCATTATTGTGGTAGAATTCTGATTGATACCATTTTTTTAGCTAAAACTCCGTAAATATTATTGTATTTACTGATTTAAATTAATATAAGATTTATACTTTATTTCCTTTGTAACTAATATTTACAAATATATATGCACGTTTTAAGAATACTATTTTTCACAAACACACCCCTTTCACAGTATCTCAGCATATTGTATATTTTAATTACGCCTATTTGCAGGCAACCAAACTTGTATGTATGTATGTTTTTTTGGGGTGACATTCACTGAGACCTAAAAGATCTATTGTGCCCCCTTACTTCTACTCAGTTTCTGAGGAGAGTCTCAGAAACTAGTTGTTCCTTTAGTCATATTTCCCGGAGGAATTTTAGGATGTCTGCAGGCTTCAACTTAGGCAAATGTTCCTCTTCTAGCCAGTAATCTCCTAGGTGCTGTGCTCTAGGATTCTGAAGTGCTGTGCAGTTGGAAAATATGTGGATGGAGGTATCTTCTTCCATTCCACAAAATCTGCATCCTGGCCCGAACACTCCTATCCCAGTTCCTTCTATTGCTTTTGAGTCGCCTGTGTACCATTGAATGGCATTCTTTCCAAGTCTGGTAATGGTATTTGGATCCCATTTTTTCTTGTTGCTCAATTCCGTAACGAATTTCTATGAAAAGTCTTACTTTTTCATCATACCGTCTTGTGGCATGTCCCAGGTTGTCTGATTTCTAAGAAGTGAGGAGGTGGTTTTTTTTAATGATTTCCTCTCTACTTAGTCTGTATCTTGTTATTTCTGTAACGCTTTCCACCACCATATGTAGAGGGGTGAGGTTGAGAATCACTTCCATGGCTGCCGTTGGGCATGTTCTCATTGCACCTGTAATGCATATACAAGCTAGTCTTTGAATTTTGGAGAGGTTTTCTCTCGTCGTCAATAGGCTAGTTCTACTACTCCACGCAATGGCTCCATAAGTGATGATTGGTCTCACTATGGCAGTGTACATCCAGCTTAGGATTTTTGGGTTACAACCCCAGTTTCTTCCTGCTAGATCTCTGCACACCATTAGAGCCATCTTTGCCTTGTGTGTAATCTCCTTTTCGTGTTTGTTCCACAGGAGTTTACTGTCTAGAGTTAAACCTAGATACTTGACTTCTTGTCTCCATTCAATCTCGTTCCCATCAAGTTTTATGGTTTTGAGGTTGAGTTTTATTTTCTTAGTGAAGGCTATCATGATGGTTTTAGTTGAATTGATGCTAAGTCCCACTTGCCTACACCAGCTATTTGTATAGTTCAGACCCTTTTGTACAATATTACAAAGGGTGTTTTCGAATTTCCCCCTGACTGTTATGACAATATCGTCGGCATATCCTTGGCAGGATACTCCGAGATCCGTCAAACCACACAGGAGTTCGTCAACCGTCAGACTCCACATTAATGGGGATGCTACTCCTTCCTGTGGGCATCCTATGGTAGTGCAGATGGAGACAATGTCTGCTCGTCCTCGTATCTGCTACTCTTGTGATGAGCAGTTCCGACATCCATTTGGATGTTGTGCTGTCTACACCTCTTCTGTTTAATGCTCTTTTGACAGCCTCATGTGGAGTATTGTAAAAAGCTCCTTCTACGTCCAAAAATGCACATACTACAGTTTCTCGGTTGTCTAGGTCTAGAGCACCTCGGATATCCTCCATCAGTTGTACCAGTGCAGTCTCCGTAGATCTGCCTGCCCGGTAAGTATGCTGACCTGGGTGGAGAGGTAGTCTCTCTAGGATTTCCGTTCTAATATGGTTATCAATAGCCTTTTCCATCGTTTTGAGTACAAACGATGTTAGACTAATTGGTCTAAAGGATTTGGGGTTTGTTGTGTCCCTTTTTCCAGTTTTTGGAATGAATGAATGAAGGTTACTATTGCCCTTCTCCATGCTTCAGGTATATAACCCAGCTCTAAGCTGCTTCGACTAATTCTACGGTCAATTACATTTTTAATAGGTGGTGAAATAATTGTACAACTTCAGTATTAAAAGGTATATTTTCTAAAAACTTAGTTATAAAATATCACCGTTGTACAAATGGAATAATTCAATCCATATGTAATTGTTGTGCAAGAATAAAATATAAATTTGGACAAATAGTTCCTGATTTAGTAGTGACTTCAATTTTTCTTTAGGAACTATGGTAAATAGAGATATACTTCATTCCAAAATATTTCGTTTTGACTTATGCCAACATGATTGATTTAAGGCCAAAACCAACAGCAGGTAGTTGTTAATCCCATAACAATAGCAGCGAAAAAATAATGCCTGTTAGTATGATTATTTATTTTCACAACTGTCTGATAAAATGATATTTGATAATAATTTTTTCATTTATTTAATTACTCTATCATGATGCATCAAAAGAAACTTGTAAGTGGACCAAAATTCCAATATCCACAATAAAATCAAATGCAAAAGGATATAATCTGATTATACTAAATCGTTAAGGCCAAATGCTAAGTCAACGAAATATTGTGAAACGTTCTTTATGTATATCAAACTGTCATATAACATTTATATCAGTATCCTCTTCACTGTAACCTATAGGTAATAAATCTGCTGACAATGGCATTGCATTATAACCACCCACAACTGAAAATTAAATGACAAGTAAATATATTGTTGTAAACTGTGGAATTTTTATTGTCTTACAGTCAAATGTTTTGAAGTGTTCAGCAACACTGACATTGTTGAAACTTGCAAACTGGGATTCCAAGTCAATTTCCTCTAATTTAACTCCTGGTATTTTTGAAGATAGTATCTGTGCTTGACTTGTAAGAGTAGTGGTGGTAGTGGTTGTTGGGAGATGGATTTGTAGTTCGGGAATATGTGGTATCACCTAAATAAATAATATAATAATAAATTTAGCTGAGTAATTAATTGCTTGGATATACTAAATAGAATACTTACTTTTTGGCCTCCTTTAATATGAGGATTCCTGCATCCTCTACATTTACATTCTAAACATGGTTTACTATCTACATAACACGGACATCTTTGTCCACAACATGTCAACTTTCCAGGTGTAGCTGTTGCGTTTCCACATCGACAGCCTTTTTTTGGTTTTACAGTACATGGTTTTTTAAATAAAATCTAAAATACAAGAATATACTAGGATACTAGATCTTGAAAAATATAAATACACTTGTCATACCTTTTCTGGAAACTCTTTTGGTCGAATGGTTGTTACAGGTACCTTGGGTAAAGTCCCACTTCCTTCTTTTGGTTTTCTTTTAAGGGTAATTTTACTTCCATTACCAGGATATAAGACTGAGTAAAATGTAGATCTTTGTACATTTGGTGTTAAGACTATTGTTTTCTCTTTATGTAATGTTGTATCTTGTTGATGACTACTTTGTGCATTCACAGAATTAGTATAAATACATGGTAGTATTGAGTATGTAGATTTTGGTAAACCTCCATTACTTTTATAATCATCTTCAAAAGATGCTCCTTCTTTTATTAATGAAATTAAATTACTTGCTCCTCTTTCAAAACCTGTACCTGGTTCAGAGGCCTGTAATGAAATACTATTAAATAAAGGGGAATTTATTAAAGATCCACACATCTTCTTGTAACATTGCAATAATATTCGCAATCTTTTATTTTCTGAATAATCTAAACAGTCTTTGCATCCTTCACAAGCGGGTTTAATTTTTTTTCGACCTCCTTTACAGAGTCTACATATATGATGTTGACATTGTGCTATTGTTGGCGAATATGGATCCACTAACAAATTTGAACAAACTACACAACATAAGGAATTTCGTAAATATGGTACTAGTCTGTAAAGATCTTGCCATGAATAGGAATTTTTTGGATCTGCCTTCATTATAATTTGTGTAGTAGTAACATATAAATTTGTTGAATTCATTTTCGGCCCAGCTGCCGATTTATCTTTAACATTCATTTGTGTATTATTATTTTTCCTATTTTTCGAACTTGGTTATGTTATGTTTATGTCAAATTTTGTTTGTTTACCGCTTGTCACGAGATGACATTAGTTCAAATTTGTTGTCATATCTCAAAATCCGTAACTATGCACTTGAGTGCTTTGTGATAATCTGATATACAGATATTTTGTATGCTTGGTGTATATCATGCTACCTGCACTTTCATGTGAATGTTAAACGCATGCTTACTTGTGATTGCGCTTCATTCATACATATTCATAGTCCATGCTCAACTTCGCATGGCATTTGTCGTCTGTGATCTCTAAAAGTGGTTATCTATGATCTCTAATACGACTGCTCTGGGTCGTCACTAGTGGTGGAGAACTATCGATAGTCCGCACTATCGATAGTAGTCGATAGTCAATGATCGAACTATCGATAGTTGTCGATAGTTTGAAAAAAATTCAGTCTCATTATAATTTTGACATTAGACGAAAAAAAAATGATTCAATAATTTTTTCTCCAATGAGGATATAATCTCAACAACACTTGCGACATTTTCAAGTTAAACAATACAAATATAATTTATACAAGATCTAACTTAACCTCACTTCTGTTATTATCAATATTAAAAATCTTGAAAAAAATAAAACAAACAATAATATTTTAAGAAATAAAACATAAAATAAAACAGCAAATGATCGAATGTCAATTTAAAAGTGTCAATTGTCAAAGGTCAAAGGCATGGGCGCAACTATCGAAAGCTTCGATAGTGACAAAGAACTATCGATAGCGTCTCGATAGTTACTACTATCGATAGTTCTCCACCAGTAGTCGTCACTCGTCACTGTGGCAAATAGCAGTTATTTTAAGGAGCATTTTTGCACATTTTTGTTCACAAGAGTGACTACAAAAGAAGGGTTCTGTTTTTAACATTCTGAATATTCTGATCAAGTAAGGCATCCTTTATCTATGATTCTGATAGCCATTCATTTCGCTGTCCGTAGAATATATTGGAATGGATAACGACATTTGTACATAGTATTTATTTAGGACATAATGGACCACTAACCTCAGTGATATGTGGCGCAGTCGGCATCGGTAAGAGGAACGTTAGCTTTACAGATCAGGATAAAATATTTAAATAAAAAAGAACGTTTCACTGATTGAATAAATATATTATAAACTCAAAGACAAGATACATAAAATATAGTTACTGAAGTATATTTCTGAAATTAGTTTACATTTCTTCTAAAATCTTGATTGTTAGGCTTGGATAGCTGCTACTTATTATATATTAGTCGAGAAAAGCTATATTTTATATTCTTTTTTGACCTAGCACCGCTTCTATAGCTATATTATCTTAGTAATTCGGTCCAGTGTTGAAAATACTGATGTAGTTTTTCTGTTAAGTATTATGTATAATTTTATAGTTTCAATCTTAATTCTCATTATAATTATGGAATACACTATTTGTTCAATATCCTAAACTTTGTTATCTATTATTACCTACTTGGTATAAAATTTTGACACTGAGAAATAACATGAAAACTAAAATATTTTGATTACTCCTGAAGTCCAATACAAGGTGTTATCTATCACATTCATGTTGAGGAAGCACTTAGGTTATAAAGGCACTAAAGGTACAAGTTTAATATTGGCAAAAACAAATAAACTTGTTAATACTAGTAACTGAATAACAAAATGTCTAATATTGAAATATAAAGTTATAAAAATGTTTGACTGGAACAAAGTTAACTTCAATGCTTACTTAATACCCATTTCCATAGTCAATACTCATTATATTTATAAATACAACTAATCTTTTTGGAGTAGATTTACAAGTTCATCAAAAGTACCTCTCAATGAATCAATAAAATCAGAACCACGGTGGTATGGGGGATAACTTGTTACCAATACTCCTAGTTCATCATCCTTGATAATATACCTAAAAATTCATCATGTTTTCGAACAGGATCCATGGAGTATAATCATGTTTCTAAATGAAAATACTTACCCTATTCCCAAACCATTTTTAACCACTGGTCCAAAACCTCCTGCAAAAATAGCCGGAGAATTCAATGTGCTTGTAGACAAAATAATATGATTCAACATAGCATAGTCTGGATCTTCAAATATGTTGCAAGTCATATTACTTTTTTCTGCAAATTTTTTCAAAGCAAACAAATGTCTATCAAATCCCTGACCCATGGCAGCTTCTCTGGTCAGCTGGTTATGAACTTTTGAGCAATCAGATATCAAATTTTTCAGTTCTGATACTGGAGGTTTGTTTTTTGATGTAATTGCAAGAGTGAATGCCTGAAAATATTCAGTTACAAAATAGGTATTAAGCTTTATCAAATTTAAAATGAATTAGTGTTCTATTATATTATTTATTCGATCATACCTTTGTAGCATTGGTGCATGATCTTACAGTTTCTGTTCTGCCATGTTTAAAAGCTGCGGTACTACAAGATTCATATGTTGGAGCAAACTTTCCTGTCATTCTGTAATATCCAACTTGAAAACCTAATTGCATAATAGCATCAGGACTTACTGCTTGTTTTTTGCAAACATTTTTACCAATTCTATTAAATATTAAATAATCTATATCAAGACTTTTGCAAGTATTTTTATACTCATTTTTAGCTTCTTGGATGCCAGATTTAATTTTATCATTTAGGTTGACATCTAAAATAAAATTATTGCCTTTAGATTATCAAAGATGATATTTTAGACTGAATAAGTAAATACTAAAGCAAATTCATAGTTACCCAAGCGTAGTACATTATTAATGTTATCATCATAAGGTTGTGTATCAGGAGAAATAAATGGATTTTCTTTTGAATCCTTATAGATATCTTGAATAAATCTTAAAACAGCTACACCATCACCCCAAGCATGTTCAAAATTAACTGCAGCTTGTCCATCTTTGGAAATTTGGAGAGAAAGAGATTTATCAAACCATCTAAAAAGTTTATGAAATACAAGAAGCAAGAAAGATTTCTGTATACTAGTAGCCAATAATAGGAAAATTTATATAATTTCTGTATTTAGCCAGACTTACCTATTTTCTCCATCTCCATGTAAAAAGTTTCTTACTATTCCATATGGATCTTCACCTAAATTCTCAGAATCAAGGCAAACATTAAATAGTGCAGAATCAATGTATTTCAGACACTGATCATTTCCATTTGTTTCTAATTCATGTCTTAGGCTAGCCCACTTATTTCTTTCCAAAGTAGTTAAAATACCAATTGGAAAGTCACATTTTGTAATAGGGTCTTCTAAGATATATTTCAGTCTTGCTAAAATTTGTTTGGCTGGTATAATATCATTATTATCAGTAAGAACTCTAAAAGCATAAAAGTGACCTTTGTACTGTATTGTAATATGCTTTCCAGCTGCATTATGAACAAGCCTATCTTTGTCAATTTCTGGAATCCTTGTAGTGTTGAATAAATTAGGATATTGACTCATATCTAAAGGATAGGCTTTAAGCAAATATGCCCCATACCAGGATATTGCAGGAGGTAATTTACTACAGATATTTCTAAATTTCTCTGTATCACTTTTCTTTGGGTTTAGATGATATACTTCTGGTTCTAAAATACCGGCTTTCAAAGATTTGTAAAACCTTAATGAACTTATAATCATATTGGCACTTCTAATAAGTTGGTCATTATAAGCTGGCCGTTCATCTTTATGGACAACCAACATTGGATTATAATTAATGGGTATAGGTTTTCGATCTCTCAAGTAGCTATCAGACCAAAATTCTGATATGTAGCTTGTATGTTTATTCAATTGATCATAGTTTTTGAGCAATTCTTGCAGTTGTTTACCAGAACTATTTCTAAATTGTTCTACATTACTTTCTGTTTTCCTATATGCTTCATCAATAAGTAGAGGTTTTAAAGCGGCTAAATATCGTTTACATGTCAAATCTATGGAAGGAATTGGCAAACGAGGTAAAGATTTCTGAAAGTGCATCGTTGGTACTTGACTTTTCTGGAGAAATTGATAATCTGCATATTCTTTAGATATTAAATTTTTCTTCAGTAATTTATAAATTGCTTGTGGTGACTGATGAGTTAAAGCGTCCACTTTTTGACGCAATATTGTCATGTTTGTGAACAATTTGATTCTGTTAACTCAGGTTATGTTTACTTACTGATGGTGTTATTTATATATTTTTTAACTAACTTCCGTATAATTTTTAAACTACATTGAGTATTTATTGGTTTTCCAGATAACACAATTATAAACAAGTAAAACAAGTTTTCTACTGAATGTATGTCACATTGAACACGTATGTAACGTGTAACAAAACAATACACAAACAATGATAATAAAAACAAACCATGCTGAAGTTCGAAGTAAACAAAAATGACACTTGCCTGACCGTCATACCACAGAACAAAGAGCAAAGTAGTCGCCTCTGTGCGAATGGTTTATTCTGTGGTTCTCCTGTTGATACAAACATTTCTTGTTCGAGATTCCTTTATATTATTATCTTAAAACTGAACTTGATCGTCAGAAACATTAAAAACTTTTGTATATTGTATAGATATGTCAACGTTTGTTGTAAGTGAGCATTTTATAAAAGGAGAAAATTAAGTGGGGCTCATGCGCAATTGTAACAGAGCCGGACTATTTATATATAATATTTACCTAATATCCATATATCCAAAAAAATCCTAAATAAACACTAACAAATGTTTTGATTTTTTAAAAACTATCTATATTTTCGTTTAAATCAAATAAAATATCAAGCAAGTCTATAATTGGGGCTTTAAATCTGTTGCTCGAGGTCGAAGCAGGGTCGAAGTACGAACTATGGATGTATTTTATTATTTTCGTTTCCTTGATACAACTCTCTGCGATTCATGTCTTATTAATTGAGGAAACTCCTAATAATGATCTATAGTCGCTCCCTAATTTGTTGTTTTTTTGGAGTTAGTCACATTAATGTATGGATTTAAACGAGTGTGGGTGTAAGTACTATATAATAAGCCAAATAATTGTACGTTGTAAAATTCTACTATCAAGTTTTTTCGGCTTGACGTAATTGTATGTAATTAACAGTGAATATATATTCAAAGTCTATATATTGGAATATATAGACTTTGATATATTTTAACATCTTCACGATGAACTTCAACTATATAAACACATGGTTGTGTTTCATTGGGCACTACTGAATATAATCCGAAAAAAAACTACAATAAATTAGTCTGAATAAAATTAACATTTATTTATAATATAATACATGACGGAAATGTGTAAATTCTATGAACTAAACTACATTCTTCTTATGTTACTAATACTAATTATAAAGAAATATTTTATCTACAAGTGTTGTTATATACCAATTATTGCTTCAATTACAAATCACCTTAAAATAATATGAGTAATTGAAGAAATGAATGGATGTAACAGATAACAAGTAAATGGCAAACATTTAATAAAATAAAATTAACGTAGAAAGATAAGGTAAGGATACAAATTCGAGGTATTGGTCTTATTGAAGTGGTTTCTGAGTAGTGTTTGGTAAGAACAAGCTGAGCAGACCACCTCCAATCAATAGTGCAGTAACGATGAAAGTAGGAGCAGGACAATACAAGTCAAGCAACTGGGCAATCACGATGTTACCAATTATACCACCCAGACGTGCTGCTACCATAGAAACAGCTATACCAGTGGCCCTGTAGAAAAACAAAAATAATTTTGTTAATTAAAAACTGTATTAGTTTAAATATCTTCTGTAAGTTCCTTGTGGCACTACTTATTATTTTTTTTGTCTTATTTTTTGGGAATCAAACCACAATAATGTTTTTTATTCTTTATTTCGACGTTTCGGTAGCGTTCCAGTTACCGTTGTCATGATTAACTAGTAATAAAATAATTTTTGGTCCCTATCTGACACAACGAAAAAAATATGACAACTAGAGAATCAATAATATTTTGAAGTTTAAGACTACAAAACTTTGTTGTCAAATTTTATTAAGGTCTATTCATAGTAGATCACACCTCTAGTAAAATGTGAAATAAAATATTTTATTTTATGACATTCTAACGATATGATAATCTACTAGAAATGGAATCCAGTGAAGTGCACGTTCCAGGAACGGTTTTTATTGGGATAGCGCTTTATGTCGCTTATTTTGGAAATGTTGTTAATAAAACGCGTTTGTTGTTACTTTTTGTGTATGATTATTTTTGTTTTCAAAATATGTATAACTCAGTTTGGTGATTTTGTGTATCATAAGAAAACCTGGATAAAAACTTATGATGCTATCCTGATAACGCAGGTAATTGATTATTGGAAATTTCTCTTTCTAACATTGGTAACCAAATTTGACTACATTCGGCTGAAATACTAGCTACACATTTATCTGCATTTAGTTGTATTAAAGCACTTTCTTTGATTTTTCGTCTTTTATTATTGGGCTCTTTCAATATTATTTTTGTCGAATCCCATTGAATTTTATGCCCCTCTTCCCAAGCATGTTTACAAATACCTGACTTAAAGAACTCCCTATCTTTGATATATTTTTTATGTTCACTTATTCGGACTTTCAATGGTCTAGTCTAGATGTTTCACCTCAATGGAATTTGTCGCATTCACAAGATATCTGATATATGCAATTTTTTGAAGATTGTTCTTCATTTTTTGGTTTTGTTTCTGTTAGTATAGATCTCAACGTATTATTAGATTTAAAGCTAGTTCGAATATTGAATTGATTACCAATTTTCTTAATTCTTTCTGTTAAACCCTTAACATACGGTATTCTCAAGTTTTTAAAAATTATGTTAGCTGAATTATTAATATTATTGTTATTATTATGGGGTATTAACAATGAGCCCTTCTCTATATTCTTAATTTCTTCATTTACAAATTCTGCCAGGTAATTATTGGCATTTAAAACATTTTTTAGTAGAGTTTTCTCCTTTGTGAAATGATTATCATTAGAACAAATGATTCTGGCCCTATCGTATAAAGATTTTACTACCCCTTTTTTAAGGATTATAGCATGATTTGATTCAAAATTCAAATACCTATTAGTGTGTGTTGGCTTACGATAAACACTTGTTTCATACCCTGTACGTGTTTTATTGTTAAGAACATCTAAAAATGACGAAAAATTGTTATTTTCAATTTCAAATTTTATAGATTTTTCTCCTTCGTTTATATTTGTCAGAGATACTAAGTCATAAGGCCATATTGCAAAAATGTCGTCTACATATCTCCACCTGACAATTGGTTTTAATTTTTGATTATTTACTATTTCGGCTTCAAAGTGTTCCATGTAAATATTCGATAGAATTGGTGAGAGGCAAGAGCCCATGGCAAGACCAAAATTCTGTTAATAAAAATCATTATTTATCCGAAAATATGTTTTTGTTATACATAATTTTAATAATTCTATTCTTGCTGCTACGCTCAATTTGGTCCTTTCTGTAAGGGACTGATCTATTTCTAATTTCGATTTGACAAGTTCTATTGTTTTCTGTACCGGTACATTTGTGAAGAGACTAACTACATAAAAACTGACCAAATAATGGCTTTTGTTGAACTTTAAATCCGATAGTTTTTCTAAAAAATGATTGCTATTTTTGATGTATGAAGCTGTCTGTCCTGCGAGGGGTTCAATGATTTTTAATATATAATTTGATAGTTTGCTGCATGGGGAATTAATAGTGCTACAAATTGGTCGTAATGGTTTGTTTTGTTTATGAATTTTTGGTAAACCATAAAAATGTGATGGTTTACTGTATTTAGGTGTTAACATTGTTCTTTCACGATTAGCAAATTCTTGAATATTAAAGAGACTACTAACCTTAAATGAGTTGGAAAAATTTCAGTGATTAGAGAATCCAAAGCTGCGTTACCGCATGAAATGACACTACTGAATACTGCAGATACAATTAAATTATGAGTCTTGTTGTATACAAAATACATGCATGCTGAACATAACCCAGATGATACTGTACTGAACACTGGAAAAAATAATAATAATTAAAATTGTAACTTGACGATATATTTGAATTTGAAAGTTACTAGGTACATAAGGATTTATATGTTAAAATTCATACCTAAGAAAAATTTTCGCCCCAGTCTGTCCATACCCAAGACGGCGATGATATTACTTGGCAATGCAGCAGATACTGTTATTAACGACTCCAAGAATACAGATGATGAAATTTTGTCGTTACAGGTATTACCTTCACTGTGACTTCCTATGTTTACTACATAATCTACTACTTCACATACACCAGCTTCTGCACCGTTGTGTACTTTGGCATATTCATCAAATCTGTTGAAAAGTTCAGGGAACCACATCATAAGACCATAATAACTGTAATGAATAAAATCGTTTGTTAAAATTTACCTGAAAATAATAATAAAATCCAAATTGATTTTTGCAATCAATTTTTTAATTACATTTTGGGTGAATTAACATATTATAAATTATGGAACTCTCTAAAATTATTGCTTATAGTACGGAAGCTTATTACAAATAATGATTGACTGACTTCAAAGATTGACAGTTAATGTACTTACCCGATGTGGAATGTAAAGTTGATTGTTACTGAGATAAGTGTGAATTTCAATATAGGTGACACGAACAACTGTTTACTGTTGTCTAATATATCAAAAAACATGTTTGTATATTTTCCTCTTTTTGCTACCTTTTCCTTTTGTTCAAGCGTTAATTCTTCTTGTTCGTAGATAAGGTGTTTAACTGGATAATCTTCGGCATCATTTCCAGTGTTGATGTGGTATATGTACTTAAAAATAGCAATAGCTTCTTCACTTTTACCTTGAGAAAGTAAAAACTTGGGACTTTCAGGTAAGAAGCAAAGTAAAGCAGCAACAATAAATGATGGAAATGAGCAAATCAGAAGAAATATTCTCCAAGAATTATACACAAAATATTGGTTTTGGAAACCAATGTCAGCTGGAATGATTAACCAAGCCAATCCGGCTACGAATAAGTTACCCAAAGTCCAGAAAGCCGCCATGAATGAAAGCATAGAGCCTCTTTTGGATTTAGGTTGAAATTCCGCGAAATATGACCAGATCACTGGTCCGCTGCCCCCTAACCTAAAATTAAATGAAAAATAATTAATATCTTTTATAACTAGAACTAACTTGAAACGGAAAAATATGTTTAATACTTACGCCGCCCCATTGAGAAATCTGAAGACCATGAACAGCTGATATGATTGACTGAAGCTAGAAGCTACAATACATAACGCGTTCATGAAGGAACTCACAATAAGCACCTTTTTACGACCCACTGAGTCTGCTACTGAACCCCAAACATAGGCTCCTGCCATCATCCCAATGAAGATGATGGAGTTGAGCCACCCCTTGGTTTGAGTGTTGAGGTTTAAGTCGCACTGGGCCGAAGGGAGAATGAACGACATCGAGATGACGTCCATCTCCTCCGAGGTGCTTACGAAGCCGCATACTGCTAGCAGAAGAAAATGAAATTTCCCATATCTGAAAACGAAATAAGTTTCTTGTAAAATGCAATAGATCAAGTTATAACCTAATAATGGATGATAGAAATTGAAAAATTATTATATGGTTTTAAATGAAACGAACTGTTTTTAAATGACTCCACAATATATTTGTAAAAAATCTGTTAATTGCAAGTAAATTGACAATTGTTTCGATATAAATATCATCATCAGATATTTATATCGAAACAATTGTCAATTTACTTGCAATTAACAGATTTTTTACAAATATATTGTGGAGTCATTTAAAAACAGTTCGTTTCATTTAAAACCATATGATGAGTAGATTCCACGAAGTGAGGGTTTATACAGTTAACTCAATGAAAAATTATTAATTAAAAGTGAAGTTGGGCATGCATCTTTCATTATTTATGCATATTTAATAACGTCGTTGTTCTGGACAGGTCACGGTTTTTTCCTTATATCAGAACAAATTGATTTTGGACAATATTGTTTAACTTAACTATCTTTAACTGTCGAAGATATTTTAATTCACAATATAATACTAAACATATTGAACTTAAATTGAAAATTAAAGTGTTGTGCATAAATTTAAATGTTTACAATTGCTATTGATAAAAAGACAGATCCAACCGGATCAATAAAGTTGAACCTAAAGGTTAAGACCGTTTAGTCTTGTCATCAGGACGACATTCGATAAGAAAATAGAGAAGAAGCGTTTTCAACTTTGTATCTATTAATTTTGAAATTATCACTAAGAAATATTTCATGAAATAAAACCATCTATAATAATGAAGGAATTTAAATAAACTAAAGGTATGGATATAGATAAATAGAAGTTTAGTTTGGAGAAAATTATGTAGAAACATTAGTGTTTTGTCGAAAATAAATTACTAGATAATATTATGTAAATACCTGGTGAGTTCGATGGCTTTTTCGAAGTCAGCTTTGTCGCTGGATTTATCTACATCCGACGGGACCTTTAGTGGGAGATCTTTGATGGTCGTGAAGTTTCCAAGCTCGAGATCTTTTGATCCGCAGCCGTTTGCTAGGTGCTCGATTTTTACATCAGAGTCTTGCTTTTGGTTTATAGCTGGTTCACCTTCTACCATTCTACGCAATAAGCAACGATTGTTTTTGTGTGCGGCGTGGAAAATTTGAAGGAAAGGGCGAGTTCCGGGGGGCGGCTTCAATGGGGGCAGCGGACGGGGGTTCTAACTGAAGCTCTGAAAAAAAATAAACAAACATTAATACTATTACAAAAAATTTATGTATCGCACAACGAGAGATGCTAGTATTGTTGTAATAATGAGATAATAACAACAATATTTTATTTTATAAAATGAACGATTATCAATGAACATATTGTTATTTATTTCTTTGGAGTGATACGAAACAATAGCAACAATTTACTGAATATAAAAAAATTCATAACTATAATTTTCATTGTAAACCATATTATTTGGGTTTTACAATAAAACTGTATTTTGTATAATAGAAAATGTATATAATAGTTTATTTACTAGCAAATGGAATTCAAACAACAACAAAATCACTAGCATTAGTAGTTAACTCTTCGTAAAACTAAATAAAACTCAAACTAACATACATGCATTTACCCTTCCCATTCTTGAAAAATATCCATTACTTTGTGACGCTCACATCAAGTTATTCAAGAAGGGGAAGGGTGAATCCAATTATTGATTGTCATTTATATATGTATATATATCGGCGTTTCCCAACTCGTGCCCGTTATTACCTGGCCCCGAAAATCACTGACCAACTCGTGCCCGTTCAAAAACCAGGTAGAAAATTAATACACCAACTCGTGCCCGGGTGCATCGGAACTGCGGTTTTTAATTCTTATTTATTATAATTAAATATTCAAGACCTACATATACAGTTGTCATTTATTTGAAATAAAACTACTATAAAACGTATTAATTAAATATATTGCACATAAAAAACTTAGAACTACCTACATATTATTAATACTATTATACCATGATACTGTTTTAACGAAAGTAAATGTTGATATCTTTTTATTTTTAAAATTATCTATAGTCTTTTTTAGGAAATCATGTTTTTTCCTTGTTGCATTTCTCACGATTTTAGTATTATCTACACTGCGACATTTAATGTAAGTCTCTTCCTGAATTCTTAGCAATACCTCAACGAAAACAAATAATGAGGGATGTGCATTATAAAATGAACTATTTAAATGGCTGTGAAATGATTCACATAATCAGCAAACGCACACAATCTTTCGTCGTTGGGCTTTTCTTCCATAAGTTCAAAAACGAAGAAGTCGCTAACTAAATCTGGGTCCAAAACCATAATTCCAAAGCAGTAACGCAACCATTTTCCAATATCACTTTCTTTGTTTTTATACTCCGACGATAGTCCCAAATTTTGAATTTTTCGCCACCATGCTTGACTTAAATGGAATCGGCAGCCTATCAATCTAGCTTCACTCCAAATCAATCGCGTAGCATTATGAATGCCGATTTCAAAATCAATTACTATTTGTTCAGGCAGTAGATTCCAATTCTTATCCTTACACGTATCAATTAATTTGCGAAATAATTTTTTGTAGGTGTCTTCTTTTTTATCTCGCAATAAACAAAAAACAAGTGGTATGTAATGTCCATTACGTAGGCCATGGATTGTAAACAATTGTAAAAAATACTTTGTACAATACGAAAACGTCCCATCCATGTAAAGTGTAGTGCACTCACAGAGAAATTTCAAATTAGTTTCAGTACAAAATACAATTAAATTTAATCCAACATCGTTTATAAGTAAAAAGTTCTCATCTTGTAAAGTGCGTGTATTGATATTGTTTAAAACTTCAAACACCTCTTCGGCATTTGATGGAAGTTTTGGAAACTTTTTACGTTTTTCATAATAAATTGTTTTTTTTATACAATTTAAATCATTCATTTTAAGTTCATTTAAATTGGATTCAAAACATTTTCGAATAACTTTGCTAGGCTTTTCACAAATGTCATCAAAGGCCTTTCGTTTAGCAGATGCACTCACTATATGTCTTTGGATAATGTTTTCTTCTATTGCAGGATGATTATGAGTTAACACTTTTTCTGTTATTACACGACCACCAGAATCACCGATTGTCCGAAAATATGCGTTACACTTTCTATTCACACACACCCACTTAATTTCTCCAGATGTTAACTTTTTGCTGCTTTGATTAAATTTGTGTTGTTCTACAATTAATAATATTTTCCCACGTTGACTTGATACTTCGCGAATCGACATGTTTATAGAGCTGCTCTTAACCCTCCCAATTACGAAATAAAACTAACTCATTCATAAATATCAAACCCGAAACAAAATCCTTTCTAGTAAGTACTTCAGGAAAACCCAATTTAACAATAATACCTGTTCCTATAGATGGGATGGTAATTTGAACAGGTAAATTTTTCAATCGAGCACGAGTTAGGTATACAGATTATTGAGACCTTTACTCTTGTACCTTTTAAGGGATTAGTGGGCACGAGTTGGGATGCGTCCATATATATATAATCATACACCCTTTTACCGTTAGGTGTCGGGTTTACATTTAATTTCAATTTTCATATATAAACGTTTTCCATGCTCTTCTGTCTTTTGCTAATATAGCTGCTTCTTTCCATGTCTTCCCCATTGTCTTTTTAGCTGTGTTTTTGCTTCTTATATTCTTCTCACTTGTCTGCTATTACTCATTCGTTGTATATGTCCCCACCAACTTAATTGTCGTTGTTCAATAAATTTCAAGATTGGTTCAACCCCCCAATTCTTCTCTTATACTTGTATTCCGAACTCTGTCCCTCCTTGTTACTCCTATTATTCGTCTCAGCTACTTCATCTCAGCGGCTTGGATTTTACTTTTTTGTGAGTTTGACAGAGTCCATGATTCACATCCATATGTTAGTACAGGTCTATATATGGTATTAAAAACTTTAATTTTCGTTTGTTTAGAGATTTCTTTTTTATTGATAAATTTTTGGTTCATTGCATAATATAATTTTATTGTTCTATCTATTCTCTCATTTATGTCAATATATTGTTTTCCATTTTGTGCTAAAGTTACTCCTAAGTATTTAAATTCTTTTACTTGTTCTATTGGAATATTGTCTAGTTTGATTTTAGTTTCAATATTTTGATCTCCTATTATCAATATTTTGGTTTTATGTATATTTATTCTCATTCCTTCTTCTTCCAGTGCTTCTTTCCATATATTTAAGTTCTCTTGTAGTTGTTTCTCGTTTCCTGTCACTAATACCACATCATCAGCAAAGACTCCTTCAGATATTACCACTCTTTCTAAATTTTTATAGCCCACAAACATGGCTTTGGTTTTTCTTTCACATTTCTTTATTATAGTATCCATGTGTACATTAAATAGGGTTGGACTTAGTCCTCCACCTTGTCTTAATCCCGTCTCTGTTTTGAATCCATGTGATTTTTTATTATTTTTTATTACATAGTTAGTATTTGTTTTATATATATCTTGGATTACTCTTATTATTTCGCTATTTATGCATCTTTCTTTCAGGCCTCTCCATACTTTTGTTCTAGGGATTGTGTCGAATGCTTTTTCCAGATCTACGAAAGCTAGATATATATTTTTATTTTGTGGTTGTCTTCTTTCAATTATTTGTTTGATTGTGAAAATATGATCTTGAGTGCTTCTCCCAGGTCTAAATTATTGTGTTTCTAGTATTGGTTTTAACCTGTTATTTATTATTTGTTTATAAATCTTTACTATAGTGTACAGCAATGTTATTCCTCTGTAATTACAGCAGTTCTTTTTGTCTCCTTTCTTGTGTATAGGTGTTATTAATGCTGTCCCCCATTCTTCCGGTATTTTTTCGTTATGCCAAGCTTTATTTAAAATGTCAAGTGTTATTTGGGTACCTACTTCTCCCAAGTTTTTTATCATTTCAGCCGTGATCTTAGTATGTCCTGGTGCCTTTCCATTTTTTAGTACTTTTATTACCGTCTTTAGTTCTTCCATTTTAATTTCTTCATTTTCGGTCTCCTGATCAATATTTCTGGTATTTTCGGGTTGTTCTAGGCTCTCCTCACTTTCTTGTGCTTGTTGTCCTAATAATTCTTGAAAATGTTCTTTCCATCTATTAATTATTTCCGTTTCATTTTAAAGTATTTCGTGTTTTTTATTTTTGACATAAAATTCACTTACTGATTTTTCTTTTCTAAATGATTTTAAAACTTTTTGATTGCTTGAACTGTCTGTTTCCATTTTATTTCCAAAATCAGACCACATCTTTTCTTTTGCCACTGCTACTGAATCTTTAACTATTTTTCTTTGTTTTTTGTAAATTTCTTATTGCTCTGGAGTATTGTCATTTATATTAATTCATATTATCAAGGGGTGCAAAGGCATGAGCCTACTTGGACTATTACTTGTAATAAGTGGTGAAGAACGATATAGAAAAAAATTTGGAGCTGTTTTCGACAAATTTACCGAACTAACTTTACGAAATTTACAAAAAAAACAAGTTTTTTAAAATATCCTTGACAAAATACGTATATTTTTAAAATGATTTACTCATGATAACTGATTGCGTTTACCAGATATAAAAACTATCTTTGCCTCAGTGAAGTATATAATTGGGTTCTTATTTACAAATAAAGAATAGTGAGAAAAACATCATTAATTATCTAGTAACCCCCAAATTTGCATAAAGCATATGAAAATAAGTATAAGAACAGTTATAAATCTGTTTTAATCGTAATATCAAACAACACGTTTTTAATAAATAATTCCCAATGTTCTGAATACCTACACTGTGGGCCGAAATAAAGAGTACATTTTTTAATTGAAAATATTTTTTTTGTTTTTTGGGCGATTTATTTTCTTTTTGTAGGGCTAATAACCTAATATGTCCTTAACATGACTGTAAATTTGGAAGCAAAAATAATGTACAGGGTCGGACTTAGAAGACTGGCGACTCGGAACAGTGTAACACTGAAGTGGGTTCCAGGTCACAAAGGAATCGCTGGCAATGAAAAAGCTTGCAAGAGCAGGATCGTCAACCATGATGAACGGACCCGAACCATCTGTGGGCATCTCCAGATGATCCACTAGGTCATGGTTAGAAGGGTGAGGTAAAAGAACAATCCATAAAACTCTGGAAGAATACGCCCAGGCAAACACATGGGAAGAAATTTATAAAAGAACCATCAGAAAAAGTAGCAAAAGAACTGCTCTCAATGAGCAGAAACAAACTACCTACGCACCATAACGGGGCTTCTTACGGGACACTTTCCCACAAAGGAGCACCTGAACAAAATAGGTCTGTATAACGGAGACCTCACATGCAGGAGATGCAAAAAGGACACTGAAACAGCTCTGCACATATTATGCAACTGTGAGATGCTGGACCACAGGAGGCAAAAACTAAATGGAGGACTCCAAATGACTCCAGAAGACTTCTACAACCAACCAGTAAAGAACCTGTATGAGCTAAGTAGTCAGAATGTTAGGAGAATCCACAATAAGCCCAAGAGGCTCAGGTGGTGCCGGCGAGAGGACGGATCCTTTAAAAAATATATATACATGGTTATAACCATTTCAGCAGAAGGGGGCAAAACGGAAAACGATGTTTAAAAATACTTTTAAATGTAGCCAAGTCAAACAAATAATTTAAAAAAAACTTAACATTATTAAAAATAATATATATACAAAAAAAAAATATTTTCAATTAAAAAATGTACTTCTTTATTTCGGTCCTCAGTGTATAAGAGCTTAGACTTTAACGAATTAATAGTTTCAACCTAAAGGTGTATCCAATTAAGCGAGTGTAGCGGCTAAAACCGCGCGACTTTTGTAGTCTACACGATTGTGGCTGCTTTCGATGTAGTGCAATAGCTTATCGCATCAAATTTTGCGACTTGACTGCCTATTCTGGCAGAATCCTACTCTGTATTATTCATATTTCCATTAAATTTAAATAAAAAAAACTCTTGAAGCGACTAACGAATTGTGGGCTGTGGGTACTCAAGTGTCCCCCTCTTATATCTCAACAATCACAGGAAAATTACCAATTGAGTTAATTTAAAACCTAAATAACAACTCAATCAAACCGTATGTCTAGTTAAATGAAGAAATAATGAAATTAAAATCAGTAACAAGTTGACAAGTTGATAGCCATGAGGATAGATGCAATATATTTAAGGGGTATTGTCCTTTATAATGTCAGTGTCAAATAATGACCCGAATTGCATGATCTCAAAGTACTTTCATTCTAATTTTTAACGTAAATTATAAACCACGTGTACACTGTGATGTTTTCAACAGTTATCATTAAGTATATACTAAATATTAATACAAATATGAAGAGTACAAACTTTCACAGCAACATTTTCAATATATTTAAAGAAGAAAAAAACAATCAATTTTCATGAAATAGTATATTGAACATGTATGTATCTATGTTAAAATAAAACCCTTCTTGGTGTGCGTCATCGATTGTGACGTATATCACGTATATCAAAATGTTTTTCCGTGTATTCATGCATATTTTTGTATTATTCATATAAATAAAACAATAAGATTAATATTCACTTTTCATAAATAATAATTGACTGTAAAAAACAAAGTAGAGACCTGTCAAGAACTGTCAGTGTGACAGTAGAAAAAGACGTAAGACTTATTGCCGCTACGAAAGTAACGCCTTCATAGTATTTTAAACTCTCTCTCAGAAACTAGTAGTTCCTTCAGTCCTATTTCCCGGAGGAATTTTAGGATGTCTGCAGGTTTCAACTTAGATAAATGTTCCTCTTCTATCCAGTAATCTCCCAGGTGCTGTGCTCTAGGATACTGAAGTGCTGTGCAGTTGGAAAGTATGTCGAAGGAGGTTTTTTCTTGCTCCACTATTATGAGCTTTTTCAAGTGCCCATTTAGGCGATAATGTCCCTTTGACTTATGCATTCATTTGATCTCAACAGGTTGTAGTCACCCAGAAGAGTCTTTGATTGTACCTACTAGATCTTTCCAATGGTCAGATCTTCTCTTTTTCTTGGCTTTACCTATTTCTTCCAATATTACATTGGGGCTGCTTCCGCAAAAGGATTCAGGACCCCCAGAAAGGTATTTCAGTCCCCCTCTTTGCTAGTTCACCTGCTACTTCATTACTTCTATTCCAGTGTGTCCTGGAATCCATAGTAAGGGGACTATATTGTTCTCGCCTATTGAACATACAGGGAGCATTGCGAAATCAGGTGTGGTATTTAGAAGTGAAATAACTAAATATGGAAAACAATTACACAATCCACTATTGTGCTTAGGACGTTCCTGTGTTCACAAGGGTAGTGCAGGTATGTTTATAACGTGTGGAATTATGTTATTTAAAAACAGTTAAATTTTCAATAGCCAGTAAGGCTCACATTGCATAGGAAACACTATAATTAGTTTTTGGTATGATCTCTTGGGGCACCCTGTATACACAAAGCGATTATATGATGTGTTAAACTTCGACTTATATAATTTGTTACAAAATTGTAACAATTCAACTGACATGCTCAATTTTAAATATGTAGATACATATTGGTTTATAAATATTCTTTCTACAAATTAGTTTTTGGTATGATCTCTTGGGGCACCCTGTATACACAAAGCGATTATATAATGTGTTAAACTTAGACTTATATAATTTGTTACAAAATTGTAACAATTCAACTGACATGCTCAATTTTAAATATGTAGATACATATTGGTTTATAAATATTCTTTCTACAATGTGCTTACCAAAAAAAAAAGCAATATCTAATCAGTATTTGCAGAATGAAACTTAATCTTATAAACACATTGAGGATTCAGCAATTTTAGCATACTAAGTAATAAGAACATTACTTGGATGCATTTCTGTTGATTCTTTAGTTCTGTTTTCAGATAATTATTATTTGAAAATTCAGAAAAAATCCGAAAGTTTTTTATTTTACGCAGTAAATATACTTAATTTTTAATCAGAGCATTTAGTATCTTATTTGAATAAATATAAAAATTATGATTTTTATCTATGAATGAATATTATCAGCAGCTTAATGTTATTTATATTTAGATGTACTTTGGTTGATGTCTAGCTACTGAGATTCTGTTTATCATAATTGCTTTACAACTGAATTTTGTATATTTCAAGTAATTGTAACATCAGACCTTCATAAACATATATATAGGCATCGTTTTCAAGAACATTACATCGGCAGAAGGAGGATTCAAAAGCTAAAATAATATTTTCCAGTATCAATCATTGCAGTAGAAAATTTTAATTTAAAATTGTTATATTTTATGAATAAAGTTGACCTTTCAAATGTATTGTTTCACATTCATGAATACAGTAGTTGTATTATAATAACTTAATTATTATCCACTCTCACATAATAATAAACTAAGTTTTATATTTTTTTTGTTTCAGTTAAACAATTGCAAAATAAGTTAATTTGTCTGATATTATCTAAACCATGGCTGCAACAAATAAATTTTATAGCAGGTGGTTGTCGAATTAGTAAAGATTATCCAAAATGCAAAAGCTCAAGCTCAACATGTGCCTTAACTTCTGAAATTGATTTTAGACAATCATTAAGTGCCTATTTTAAATCGACACTAGTGCTCAAATTGTAACAGATTCACAGAATTAACTGTAATGTATATACCTGTATTGATAATTGAATTAAATTTTTTTTAAATACGGTCAGTGACGGTTCCTAGAAGCTAGAAGGAAACAAGGACCAGAGAGGCTGACTAATTTTCAGAAGCTTTAAAAAAAGTACTCTGTCAAGTAGAGCTACGTGCAAAAATGAGGATATAAGCAAAAAACTAAAATTCAAATGTACCTATATTGTATATATCGAAATAAGCAACTGTAAAATTGAACAAGCAAAACAAAACTAAGTGGCATGAACAAGGCAAAATCGGTTTTTAAAATATCGCGTACGACTATGTTTAATGACAGTCTGCTCTTGTTTCGTACAGGATGGACTTTAGTGATCCTGACTCATGGCTATTAATTAAACAAAGACGGTTTTTCTAATAAACTTATAATTGAACACAATTCGTTCTACATCTTGAGCACTTACAATCTTCTTTTTTGAAATGTATATCTTTTATTTATCTGCTGTTTTTTACATTGTGAAGCCCCCTAGGTTATTTTTTTTTAAATAGCAACATTAATAGCCCAGTTTAGATATTCGAGAACATCTAGGAATCTTTGAAATCAAAAATTATTTCTGTCTCGATTTTGAATAGTTTTAAACCCGAAAATTTATTAGTGGCTACTGGAATCATCTATTAGCTCGGTGTTATTGAAGGTTTCAGGTACTCAAAAACATAATCTCATGAGGAAAGATCACTTGTTCAAAACCACTAAACTGGATTTTTGCTAAAGAATAAAGTTTTATTTGTTGTTGTTTTTGTCAGTATTTGAATAAAATTTCAATAACGGTATACAATTAAAATTTCAGGTTTGGGAAGTATTAGATGCTCAAAACTAGAATTCGACTATGGGGGGTAGCCTATATACCTACATCATATACAGTGTGGAAACCACTTATGGAATAAAATTCTTTATGTCATTATTTTAGAAAATTATAAAAAATGCCGAGACACGTCAACTTTTGAATTGAGTTGTGCGTTATGTAAACATAAATTTAAATGTACAGGGTGATTCACGCAAGTATGCCATAGTCGGTGTTGTTTTTTAATGAAACACCCTGTATATTTGCATATTTTTGAAATCCTCTTAATGAACCGATTCCAACAAACTAAATAATGTATGGTCAATTATGAATTATACAGGGTGAAATTTTAAAATTAATAATTTATTACACTTGAAATATTGGTACTTTTTTAAATAAGCTGAATATGAATTTCAAGTCATGTGTACTCAGCTATAAAGATATTCACCAAATATGAATTTATCAAAAATCTAAACTAACTAATTATTAGACGTATTCGCATTTTAAACAAAACCTGCTACGCCCATGAATTTCATCATAAATACCTAAAAATTGCCTAAAAACGCCAATAATTAGACAAAATCGGTAAATAATGTGGATTGTTTTAAATCGGTAAATAATGTGGATTGTTTTCTATTCTGTCAGTTGTTGATGTGTTGACAGTTTATGCTGAAAAAGTAAAATCTTTGTCAAACACTCTTTCCTTGTCGACATAACAATTAAATATTTAACCGAGACTCACCGAATTGAGATTTTAATAATGATCGGGTACGGGGATAACTGCAGAAGTCAAGTTGAAGTGGCAAACTTATTTAATCACAGGTATCCCGAATGGCCCAATATTTCACAAAGTACTGTGTCTAAAATTCATTCACAATTCAGAGAACTTGGACATGTCAAACCATTGAAAAGAAAACCACACTTCGTTGAAGATGATGTGAAAGTGGATATTTTGTTAAGTGTCGAAGAGAATCCAACTTCAAGTACACGTCAAATTGCCCGTGAAAATAATGTTAGTCATACAACTGTTCTAAGATGTCTTCATAAAGAAAAACTTCATCCCTACAAATTAACTTTTGTGCAGGAGTTAACAGAAGACGATCCAGATCGTAGAATAGATTTCTGCGAAAGATTGATGAATTAGCTGAACAGAAATGAGATAGCTCTTGGTACCCTTCTTTTTTCTGACGAATCAACATTCACATGGAATGGAGAGGTAAACCGACAGAACTGTAGATATTGGTCAGCAGAGAATCCTAATTGGATGCGTGAGACACATACTCAGTACCCTGAAAAGGTGAACCTTTGGGCCGGTATGATAGGCGAACATATTATTGGTCCTATATTTATAGATGGAAATTTGACAGCTGAAAAATATTTAAATATGCTTAGAAATGAAGTTATTCCTGCGTTGGCAAACTTATATCCCAACGCAATAGATCCTAGCTTACCGAATGAAAATGTTTGGTTCCAGCAAGACGGGGCAACACCCCATTATGCTTTAATGGTAAGAACTTATTTAGATGAAATCTTCCCCAATAAATAGATCGGACGAAGAGGTACTATTGAGTGGCCAGCTTGATCGCCAGACCTTACGCCGTTAGATTTTTTTGTGGGGTTATCTCAAGAACAAAGTATATGCAACACAACCAACTAGCATTGTAGACCTCAAAGACAGGATAACTACAGAAATACGGAATAGTTCACCTCAAACTTTAAACAAAGTTAAGGAGGAGTTCTATAGGAGACTGTGATATTGCCAACAACTAGGTGGAGAACATTTTAAGCACTTATTTTAATGTATTAAAATCAAATACATCAGGTATTTTATGTATGTGTTTAATAACTGTAAAAATAAAAATTTCACCCTGTATAATTCATAATTGACCATACCTTATTCAGTTTGTTGGAATCGGTTCGTTAAGAGGATTTCAAAAATATGCAAATATACAGGGTGTTTCATTAAAAAAAAACAACACCGTCTATGGCATACTTGCGTGAATCACCCTGTACATTTACATTTATGTTTACATAACGCACAACTCAATTCAAAAGTTGACGTGTCTCGGCATTTTTTATAATTTTCTAAAGTAATGACAAAGAATTTTATTCCATAAGTGGTTTCCACACTGTATAACAATATAAAAAGTTTTCAGTTTTCCACTGAAAGAGAAGACCATTCAGGATTTTTTTTGTTATTATAATCTGATCAATGAGTAATTTGATTTGACAAATCAACTTGTAATAAATAATTTTTGACTAATTGAAAACACTAATATCCTTATTTAATCTCGTTCGCATAGTAATCAGTATCCAAATTATTACGTAAAAATTATACATCAAGATATATTGAAATGTGTAATTGTTTTCTAGATGTGTATACAATGTTAATGTTGATTTTTCCAGTTGTTGCTATAATCAACTGAAATTAATAAATCAGCAGTTGGCATTTCATGTGAATTAACCAAGGTCAATTTCGTATACAACCAAATTTTTCAATATAGTTAATGAGCTAAATTTAAACAGACACAAGAATTCCCAAAACTAAAGTAATTAAAATACAAACTAATGAATCATCTTAGTATTTACTTGTATAAAAGTTGTTGGACCATAAAGAAAGAGACTATTATGTAAGAAGATAAAGAAGTAGAAAAAATATGCGGAATCAATTCAACTAGATAAAGGATTAAAAAATATATGGAATGTTTAAAATTTATATATGGGACGTAAAGACCGATAAAAAAAAACAGGAAACGGGAGAGAATAGAAATTAAACAGAAACAAAGAAGTTTGAAGAAGTGATTTCAAATATTTTGTAGTGAAGAAATTAGGAAGTTAAAGTAGGAAAAACAATAACATATACTACTAGAACAAATCTAATAAGATGGAGGAGAAATAATTAGTTCAAAATATATTAACTTACTGTTATTAATATATCCAAAACACTGTATACTGCCCAATATAAAATGATAAACAAGTACACTATACTTTTGTTTGTCTATATTTATTATAAACATAAATATATCATTTGTTCCTTCTATCACAATATTTCAAACCGTGCATGTAATTAGTAGTTAACAATTGAAGACTACGTTTCTTCTTATTTTAATAATATGAACTTTAATGATAAATCTTAGTATTTGTTCTGAAACTAAACCGATTGATAAATATGTTTATTTAAAGCGGGTGAACTAAGATACCAATAAAAAATTATTATTGGAAAATATTGAATTTTTACAATTTTTATATTTTTTGTTTCTTTGTGTAGAGATGGAAAATTAATTATTTACCAGATGGAATTGAATTTATGATACTTTTGTAGTTGAGGTATTCATTTTGTGATTTAACCTTTTATTAATAAAATACGGTATTCTTAAGAATTTGTTTTTTATAACCGATTTACTGTTGTCTAAGTTTGGGGCCAGTTATTCAAGGTCGCTAATAATTTAAAGAAACTAATGTGAATCTTTTCAACTTAAACTGATACAATCTCCAACAGGTTTACGGTTCATCAAACTGAAACCAAATTTTGTTTTTTCTCCCAACCGACAAACAACAAATAACTTATCATGATCTTAACATCTAATGCTTCAAGTATGATATTGAGTCTAAGAAGTAAATGTTAGTTATCAACATGTTCCAAAGCTTTCTGGTTTGAGACGCTCCAAAAACTGGTGAATATCTGTATTTCTATCTTAGAGATTGTTTATTCTGATTGGTAGGTATCTACTAATTTTCAAACTTAACATATTAAATGGATTTAGCTTTATTGATTTTAATGCGCAATTCTTTCGGATTTTTGTCAAGTATTTCCGGTAATAAAACTGCTGTATCCTCAGCCAAGGTGGTTAACTTTATATATGTATTGATTAGTATTTTTATCCACAGATTGTAAAAGAAAAATAAGAAGAAAACCAACTAGTTATTATGGATATAAAAGCAGATTAAACTAAATATTGACTAAATCAGCATTTACTTTATAAAATATTGCTTAAGCTGATTGAATATTTAAAGTAGTTTTGGCCAACATCATAAATATAAGTTAAAATTGTTTCTGAATGTGTTAAATTTAATGTTGTTGACAAATTACGTGCATAAATAATTTCCTTAATCAATTTAACAAATCCTTGTGCCTACAATGAGACACTTTGTTTATAATCTCAATATTAAATTAAAAAAATATCTGATTATATGATTTTTGATATTTAAAATATAGGTATATTTTTTCAAAGGTGATATTTTTAAATCCACTTTTATATAGTAAACAATGACGTAGATCCTATATATTAATATTCATTAGAATAATTTTGTTTGCGGAATTAATTTACTAAGCATCAGCGTTTCTTTGAGTTTTATTGAAAAATTAAATAACCTTTCACGAGAGCCACGGCTACTTATTCAAATGGATGATGTCTAATGTAATTTATTAAATTTTTAATTAACAGTGTCTTTCAAATTGTTTTCAAACGATTTATAATAATTTTTTTTTTCAAGTATTATCCTCGACAAGGTTCTCCAGTATTTTCGTCTGCTATAGAAGTTGTAAAAGTACACCAAGTAACTTATTCTTCACACGAAGAAATAAAAAAATAAAAATAAATCACCAGGTGATAGGTCTAGACTATACAAAGAATGATCCATTATTTTAATTTTTTGAACATTCAAAACATTATGATCACTTTATTGAGATAAATCAACTATCAGTAACACAAAAAGTATTTATTATTCAAAATTAATAAGTAACTTCATTTTTATTGTCAAACTTTATACAGTTGCTTTTTTAAGGTGTGCAAGCTTTTTATTAAAACATTTAGTGTTTTAATAAAGATATCAACCGAAAAAATATATCTTAAGGTACAATAACCATATCATCCTTGATAAATCTGCGGCACTGTGATGGATGAATATCTTTTAAATATATTGGCCGTGGCCGCAATTCGGAGAGTATTCTATTGAAAAATCAACATAATGCATAAAGTGTGTCTAATTTTAACATAATTTAATAATATTTATATGGTAAACTCTAACTATTTGGTTATTATTCTCCATTTATTTGTCGTTTGAGGCCATGAAAATAGATTAATTAGTATAATTCGAATCAGACATAGAGGTATTCAATATTAGTCAAATGAAAGAAGTTAAAACTCAACTTTCTGTATACAGAATAAAACAAGTAATGTATTTAATATAATAATTATAAAAGTATGCATATATAGAAACAATTTTAGTTGCTGTTTTAATAACCAACGACAAAAAATATATACTCATCAGTTTCTATTCTTGACCTAACATTACTCTAGCTATAAATAATACTACGCTTTAGAATACTTACAACATCCGCAAAAATTTCTTATTGCAAACAACGTTGGTAGTTCTTGGTTATTTCATAAATTGTTGGATTAAATACATTTATTTTTGTATTAATTTGAAAACTAAAATCTTTCATTTTCCTAATTTTAGAATTATAATTATTTTAAAAAGGCAAAAATGGTATATATATATATATCTATATACAGGGTGGGGCAATCTTCTGACATCGGAGGATTACATTGTTGTGGTGATAGATAGAACTTCATAGTTTTTTGTGAGCTAATACAGTTACTGAGGGCACATTTTGAAAATACTTTCGATTCTAAGGGTGTTCCAAAACCACGTAGCAGCACAAACTTACATTTTTTTAATGGAACGTACTATATTTTATTTAAGAATCGGAAAGATCTCACCGAGAGCGTTACAAAAATATAGCACTCTAATATATTATAAGGGTGTTTTACAAAGATATGGCCAATTATTAGCAAAAAAGACCTCCTCTTTAACACTCTGCAGAACAGTAAATTAAAATAAATCAACAGGTCTTTGTGTTCAAATGTCATACACACATCATTGGCTGTGCTCAGTATTAATTACTTTTTTCATCTGTGGCTTCTTTAATACAGGGTGAAACAAAACGCAAATCAAGCAATATCTCAAAATTTTTAAATGAATCACCCTATAAGTCTTTTTACAATTTGTTAGTACAATTAATAAACTTTCAAACGATGTAGTAAACTTAGGGCATGAGTTGATGGAAAATCGTAGATATTTTATGATAATGGTCAAAAACAAGTATTTTACATACACAAATTAAATGGTATTAAATTTTTACATGCAACATCTTGTGAATTTTAACATTTCTAAGGCATAAATTCTAATCGTAATTTTGGATGCATCTAAAATATCTTTGACTTCTACTCTTACCATTAGAGGAAGGAAAGAAGGAATTATGTTGGAAGAAATATTTTTGTTTACTGTAAGTAGGCTAATGTCATTATAGTAGGTACTAATAAATATAAAAGCAGTTTGTAGTCTTTACGAAATAATTACTCAAGTCACCACAAACAGTATATCTTAGTTATGTAAAATGCAAGCTTGTAATTCATTTTTCAACTTTTTCTATTTTTGAAAAACTAACAATTATGAAAACCAACATTATAAGAACACTCACATTTACATAAATGAACATTGACATTCTATAAAAAGTATAGTAGTTTATGCTAATTGTTCAAAATGGCGATCATTTACTTCCATACAATTCTTTTCCAAAACGAGGATCTAACTCTTTCCAACATAGCTGGAGTTATTGTGGAAAATGCGTTACGTTTGATACACAAGTTGCTTGATGTATCACCATAAAAAAAATCCATCGGTGTGAGATCTGAAGATTGAGGAGGCCACGAAATTGGTCCACCACGTCCTATCCACCTGTCGGTAAAATTTCTGATATACAGATGCTCCATCTTGTTGGAACCACAAGTTAACTATTGTGTTTGAATCAACTTCCTAAACACAAACGAAGAATACTGCAATATTTCTTTGACATTTATTAGTAGATACTATTTTGATAGTAGCCCACTTGATATAATGAAAAATATGGCTTGATAATGTTTCGCCCATTCTCAAACAAGCCTATAATAACAATTCTTGAAAGTGAAACATGAATAAATATGAAACTTTTGGTAATTCCAGGTATTAGGTATTAGGTATTAGCAAACATTTTTTTTCATTGATTAGATATTGTAGATGCATCCAAAATTACGATTAAAATGTATGCCTTAGAAATGTTAAAATTTACAAGAGGTTGCATGTAAAAATGTAATACCATTTAATTTGTGTATGTAAAATACTTGTTTTTGACCATTATCATAAAATATCTACGATTTTCCATTAACTAATGCCCTAAGTTTACTACATCGTTTGGAAGTTTATTAATTGTACTAACAAATTGTAAAAAGACTCGGTGATTCATTTAAAAATTTTGAGATATTGCTTGATTTGCGTTTTGTTTCACCCTGTATTAAAGAAGCCACCGATGAAAAAAGTAATTAATACTAAGCACAGCCAATGATGTGTGTATGACATTTGACTACAAAGACCTGTTGATTTATTTCAATCTACTGTTCTGCAGAGTGTTGAAGAGGAGGTCTTTTTTGCTAATAATTGGCCATATCTTTGTAAACCACCCGTATAATATATTAGAGTGCTATATTTTTGTAACGCTCTCGGTGAGATCTTTCCGATTCTTAAACAAATTATAGTACGTCCCATTAAAAAAATGTAAGTTTGTGCTGCTACGTGGTTTTGGAACACCCTGTAGAATCGAAAGTATTTTCAAAATGTGCCCTCAGTAACTGTATTAGTTCACCAAAAACTATGAAGTTCTATCTATCACCACAACAATGTAATCCTCCGATGTCAGAAGATTGCCCCACCCTGTATATATATATATATATATATATATATATAAATTAAAATATTTTTACTTTTTATATTGAATTGATTAAAAGTGTGTGTACACAACGAAAAATCTCTCTTAGGAGATGAAGCAATGTGCTAAAATTACATTTTACTTCCTTAAATTTAAAAGATACATAAAATCTTGATAATGTGAATTTACTACATTTAATTATGCACATTATCGACCTTTTCGATTAAAATTTTTTGTAAACATTATTGATCAATTGAATGTGTAATAATAATAATAATCATTTTTCTCTAATGTTCTTAATCTTATTATGAATATTATTTGTTGCTTGAACCAGCATTTTTATTGTTTTAAATTATAAAGTTGTTCAATGTAAACATACGAAAAGCCCACTAAATCTGAATACCTAAGTTAGTTTGTATTTTTTTAAATAATTTGAAATTAATATTAATGTAAAATTCTTGTATTAAAAGTTAAAATGGAATACTCACTTCATATAAAAAATGTATAGAACGAGTTAATCCGAAAACGAAGTGTTATAAAAACCGTTCTCTGATTTTATCACAAATAAAGCACATTTCACAATGTCAAAAATATTTTTCACAAACAACGGAGATGGTGCGCTAGCTGAGTAGTGCGAAAAAACTGCTTTTATGGTAATATGATACAACACCTTTCGCTAAGGTTTTCAGACTGACTGGTAGTAGTACTGACTGAATGGGTAATCTATACACCACTGAAACCATTTATTTGGTTTTTGTCCCACGTTTATAAATGACCAGGGATGTACAAATACAAATTTTGTTTGTCGAGATGATATTCAACCAGTTTTTTCCGTACCACCTAATAGTCGGAATTAACCGATAAATATTTTTTTCTTAAACATGACCAGAAATTTAATTGACAGCATTTAACTGTTAACGATAACAATGTACAATATTTATATATAATTAAATCTTTAGTTTTAAGGCACGGTCTCATCGTGAATATTAATCACACTGTTAAATATAGACAAGGTTTGCACTTTCATCTGAAAATTCTTTAATTAATTTGCATTATTATTTTATCTAATTTATTTAATTATTATTATTTCCACAGACATTAACCATTATTTATTCTACCATTTTTTTATATCGTTTTTTTTTTCATTTTTGGGAGCCGTAGGTACCGAAAATTGTATGTTTCCTGCGTCACAGTCCGCTAAGATATGGGGTTACGTTCTCCATGCCACAAAATCTACAGCTGAGATCCCCTTTATTTAGCCCCATTTTATGCAGATGATCTTAGCTGATTCCTACTGATATACAGTAGTTCTTCGGCCCGTTTAACATGTCATGTGTCACCTATAAAGGTCTTACTGAGTACCTGTTTTGGAATGTTTCTGCACTATAGTATATATGTATGCAAAGTATTTTTTTTTTCAAAAGGAGCCGTCCCTTCACCGGCACCACCTCAGCCTCCTGGTCTTATTTTGGATACTCCTATAGTGTTCTAACTAAAACCTATTCAGCCAATCCGTTCCCTGTATTAGCTCATACAGATTCTTTGCTAGTTGGTTGTAGAAGTCTTCTGGAGTCATTTGGGGTCTACCATACAGTTTCTGCCTTCTGTGGTCCAGCGACTCACAGTTGCATAGTATATGCAGATCTGTTTCGGTATCCTTTTTGCATCTATGCATGTAAGGTCTCCGTTATACAGCCCTATTTTGTTCAGGTGCTCCTTTGTGGGAAAATGTCCCGTAAGTAGCCCAGTTATGGTGCGTAGTTTGTTCCTGCTCATTGAGAGCAATTCTTTCTCTACTTTTTCTGATGGTTCTTTTATGAATTTCTTCCCATGTATTTGCCTGGGCGTATTCTTCCATTGTATATACTGTATATGTATATATACTGTATATTAATTGAGATGTTAGCCAGTCTAATTTTAAACGTATATATATATAATCAAATTCCCTTCTACCTTTCGGTGTAGAGAGATTTCTCAAAATTTCAAGATTCAACAAAAATTTTCCATTCTTTCCTATTTTTTGCTAATTGTTTTGCTTCTGTAATTGTTTTTCCTCTTTCCTTCAATATTTTGGCTATGTTGTTATCCCAGGATTCTTTGGGTCTACCTCTGTCTCTTTAAACAATCACCTTTGCTTCCCATACATTTTTAACTAGTCTAGTATCTTCCATTCGCTGTAGGTGTCCCCATCAGTTCAGTTGTCTTTCTTCTATATAATCTAGCATGGACTTTATTTCTAGCTCCTCTCTTATGTCTACATTCTTTATTCTATCTCGTTTTGTTATTCCTTCCACAGATCTCAGGTATTTCATTTCTATAGCTTGTTTTCTACTCTTCATTTTCTGGTCTAAAACCCACGTTTCGCTGCCATAATTAAGTATCGGTCTAAAAACTGTTTGGAATACTGTCATTTTGGTTCTTTTTGAGATTTCCTTCTTATTAATAAATCCTGGTTTCAGCATGTGGTAAGTTTTTATGGCTTTTCCTGTTCTTTCCATAATATCCCTATCTTGTTTACCAGTGCTGTCAATTGTTGTTCCTAAGTATTTAAAGTGGGTAACCTGTTGGATTATACTTTCGTTCGCCTAAGCAAGGTGACAAACACGTATTGGGCCTGTAGGAGAGCCATTGGTCCGAGGTGGGAACTGACCCCCAAAACGATCATATGGTTCTATAGAGCGATTATGCTGCCTATGCTCACATATGCGGCTCTGGTCTGGTGGCCGAGGGTAACCTTGGTCACGGCTAGATCGCAACTGGCACGCCTTCAAAGGGTGGTCAGTTTGGGGACAACTGGCTGCATGAGAACTACACCAACTGTTGCGATGGAGGTGATCCTTGGTCTTCGGCCTCTCCACCATGTGATCGAGGCTGAGGCGGGGAATGCTTTCCTGCGCTGGGATACGTGCGAAGAGGGGAAGAGTGCAGGCACGTCAAGAAGCTCTGGCTCCTGGAAGATATTCCAGTTCTGGCTCGAGCGGCTGATGAATGCCTGCTTAAGTACTACTTCGCTACCCCATATAGGGCCATGATACGGGATAGAG
>CAJUYI010000431.1:74241-101663 GCA_910591695.1 Galerucella pusilla
TTGGCACAATGGGCCCGCCAGTGGCCTCAGTGTCGGAACTTTGGCTTGAGTTGTCCAGGACAAGGCTCGCCTGCACATTTAGTAGTAGTAGTATACTTTCGTTAATTGTTATATTCAACCTTTCTTGATTTTTTGCTATCATCATTATTTTTGTTTTATTTGCATTTATTTTCATTCCATTTAATTTTAGAGTTCTATTCCATGTGTCTATATTTTTTTGAAGACCTTTCTCTGTATTGGCCATTATAACTAGATCGTCAGCAAATGCACATTCACGTGTCCAAAAAATACCATTTTTTAAACTTTAACTTTCGTTACAAATAATACTATAAGTTAACATAATTTGATATTTAAGATTGAAATTAATTGAACGATGAGAAGCTTCAAAACATTTTGGTGAATGTAGAGGAATTAAAAATAATGTTTCGCACTGCCAAGTCGTTTCACTTCTTATATTTTTTTCTTAAAATACATGACATCTTTTTGCAGGATGTTGCTTCTTACTAGTGGAGGTATATGTTGTGGAAAATGCGCCCAATGCTTGGCTTGTAACCGCGTCGGGCAGCTCATTTTCGTTGGTCTTCCGCGTGGCTTATATTCTGGTAGAGACAAATTACAAAGCATATCTTCTGCAATCTTCAATCGGAAATTCACCAGCAATTATTTCAGGTTTCTTGAATTATTCGCTTTCATAAACAGGACGTAACTGTTGTAAAGGGCCATATCAAACATATTAAACACATTAAAACTGCTCGCGTCTTGGAGACGTCAAAGTTGATAATGACACAGAATAAAAATGACGTATCTGAGACGTCTTTGTATGTCAAGGGGTTAAATACAAATTTGAATCCGCTAACTTACTTAGATAAAGCGTACTGTACGCGTAGGTACTCGAACAGATTCCTTCACTTGTATCCAAACTGACTATGAGTTCGCAATAAGGTTTTTCCTTGCTTTTTGCCATGTTATCCACAACATATTCTAAATATGAATATGATTTAGACTTTGCGATAGATTCTTCATAAAAAATCATGGATACCTACCATTAACAATGTCCAAAAAGAAAACACATTTTTCAGTTTATATTTCGTTAATCACTAAAATTTACTTTAAACTTACTTCCACGCTATTTAGTTGGTCACTCACATACACTATTATTCCAACCTTTTATATCAATAATTTATTTACTTATTGTGATTTAATCCGATATTTTGTTCCTTTTATAACTCTTTTTTTTTAGATAAGATTCCAAGAAATATTTGATACTGGAACATCCTTTTTACATTATTTAACGTACTATTGGAAAAAAATAAGATTTGTTTTATAATGCATTGGCGTAGATGCACATTTTTTAAAGGAAAAGTTTACCAATAAGAAAAGAGGACAAGAATTACTAAAATATAGACATAAAAAATTTGCAAATTGCTTTCAACTCTATTAATTATCATATATTTCGTAAATAACAACGTAGGTGTTTAAAATCGGACAATTATGTGTATTTGTTTTTAAAAATTCGGTATACAAATAATATAATTATTTATGTTTCCTAAATACCAACTTCTCCACTATCATATTAGATGGTGAGTCATTTAATACAGGTTTTTAAACAACAGTATCGTTAGATCAACTTTTTGAAACCCGAAATGCAAACAAAGATCTCAAACAAGTGCAAATTATGTCTGAAGTGTGGAAATACCAGAATTTTTGACGCAAATCAACACTTTCAAAAGGTTTCTTAAAATTTATTTCGGAAACTCACTAAAACATTAATTTTTTTCCAAATTAACATCCCACTCTTGTAACTCTGGTTATTGTCTTCAACAATCAAATAATTAAAAATAAGAATTGTATTGTCTTCAGTTTCTTTATTTAAGGTGATATTGTTTCTTATCTTGTTTAAATTGAACCATTACAGTGATTTTACAATAAGAAGATCAAAGATCAATGATAAATACCCAGTGATCCAACAATTTCTTCACAATGGGTTAGGATAATGTTCCTTCCAGAACTAATTTATTCGTTATGGAATTTATTCCATTTGGCTGCTCCAGTCTTTTACATGGGAAGGGTTTTGGTTTTTTTCATCTGATAGGTTTAGAAGGGGAAAGCTTTATTGAAGGCGCCACCTAAGGCAAAAAAATCGAGTGCCACGACCTAAAGCAATTTTTCAAGTTCAAGAAATAATGTTAAGTTTTTTTTAAATTATTTGTTTGACTTGGCTACATCTAAAAGTATTTTTAAACATCGTTTTTCGTTTTGCCCCCTTCTGCTGAAATGGTTATAACCATATATTTTTTTTAAAGCACCTCAGCCTGTTGGGTTTATTGTGGATTCTCCTAACATTCTGACTACAGCCTATTCAGCCAATCCGTTCCCTGTGTTAGCTCATACAGCTTTTTTACTGGATGGTTGTAGAAGTCTTCTGTAGTCATTTGGGGTCTTCCATTTAGTTTTTGCCTGCTGTGGTCCAGCGTCTCACAGTTGCATAATATGTGCAGAGCTGTTTCAGTGTCCTTTTTGCATCTCCTGCATGTGAGATCTCCGTTATACAGCCCTATTTTGTTCAGGTGCTACTTTGTGGGAAAGTGTCCCGTAAGAAGCCCCGTTATGGTGCGTTGTTTGTTCCTGCTCATTGACAGCAGTTCTTTTGCTACTTTTCTGATGGTTCTTTTATAAATTTCTTCCCATGTGTTTGCCTGGGCGTATTCTTCCAGAGTTTTATGGATTGTTCTTTTACCCACCCTTTTAATCATGACCTAGTGGAACATCTGGGGATGCCCACAGATGGTTCGGGTCCGTTCATCAGTGTTGACGATCCTGCTCTTGCAAGTTCGTCAGCTTTTTCATTGCCAGCTATTCCTTTGTGACCTAGGACACACTCCAGTGTTACACTGTTCCGAGTCGCCAGTCTTCTAAGTTCTTCGCCGCATTCCCATACCAACCGAGATGTTACCTGTTGGTATATTAATTTGGGAGCACCTATTTTAAAAAGTGATAGATGATTGAAAATTGAAGCTTTTATTAAAACAGAAAATCAACCGCACAAAAGTAAATTTAACGTCTTCAGCTATATTATTCACAATTGTCCCGATGAATACTCATATTGCGGCAGTATGCTAATAAAAAATTATTGTACTTTTATTGTATTTTCTATGGGGAGGGTTTGAACCCCCAAACCCCCCCCCCTTATATACGTCCCTGGGCTGTTCCACACTGTATATACACAGCTGCAGATATGTCCCCTAATTGAATAGGATCTTGATTGGACTTGACTTTTGACGTTTTTATATTTTTTATAGTTAATATATCAATCAGAAGATAAAGACAATAACAATAACATTTCATTAGAATAATAACAAATATTTTTTTGTGCTAAGAAATATTCCAATCACTTAGTCATGTATCTAAATTGTCTCCATTCTTCATTCTATATTTTGTGATAATTTATGAAAACTGTAAATATTGATGATACATTTGTTGAATCTAGCTGTTCAATTGTTGATAGTTTTAACAGTTTTCTAATGTTTCCAAGTATATCTTGTTTCTAATTATTGAACAATATATTTAGTGTTTAACATCAATTATTACCAGAAATGAAACTTTTGTAGACGTCACAGTGTTATTGTGAAACGCGATTTTTAAGTTATTGGATAATGTTCTGTGGATTTCAAATCTTATGCTAAAATATGTTAAAATAATCAAATTTCAAAGTAGACACATACATTTTTGATAAGCTAAGCCGGCGTTTTGGAAATGATCACAAAACTAACGATCAGGTGTAAGAATATAAATACAGAGCTGATGATGGCAGTCACTAATAAATGCTTCACACTATTGCATAAATAGGTCTCGAGAAACATGGGAGATTAAAATCATTAATATTTTGAGGACGCCTAACAACTATTTATTGTTACGAACTCACTAATTCCGAAGCCGGTCCTGTCGCAAACGATGAATGCGACTTTTCTAGAAAGGTTCTTTCGCAGGTAATAACGAGACTGTTCTCGAACAGCGTGGAAGGCGTACAATGGTTTGTCGCGAATGTTCTGTAGCTGCGGAGAGATATATATAAGCGGATTTTCGAGTGAGTCAGCAGTTGTTCAGTATACAGTGAATCGGTAAACAGTTTCAGTATACAGTGAGTGAACAGAAGTGAATATAAATAGTGTTGAAGATAAATTAGGACAATTATTATACCGAGTGTGGATAAATTAATAGACATTAAGTAGTGTGTATATAAATTAAGTTTATCATAGTGTGTAAGTGTTTCTTTAATAAATCAATAGTAATTAGCCATAGTGAGTGTATAATTTTATCCCACGGCAAAAACAGTTTAAATAAATAAGAAAAACATTAAATTATTAATTTAAAAAAATTATAACATCCTGACGCCCGTGAAAAGTATTATACTAACTGTACTGTGAAGTTTAATATATTAGTCATACGTATCTTAAAGACATAGGATATTTATACTTTGAGGTGATTTTTTAATCAACTATAAACTGTGCCTCACTGTTTCGGACTATACTGATAAATATTTTAATTGAGAAATTGCGTTGGGTAGAATAAATAACCAGGGGCGTTACATATACAGTGCTATTCAAAAGTCCCCTCCCCCCTCGTATCTTTTGAACGGCTACACTTGGATTAATAAAATTTGGAGGGTGAAAATAAAGTATTGTAAACTTCTCTTCGAATGGTAACAGGTGACGTAATAGTAATAGATGACGTCACAGTGCCACTCTGGCCAATAATTTTAAATAGGACCTTATGGCAAGTGATATCTCGTTTGAAAGGCATTGACATTGGCTACATAGCCATATTAATTTTGTTTGGGTTTAAACTAATTTTGACGGATAAATTAAATAAATATCAAAATTATTGAAATTATTTTTTTAAATTTAATTAATCAAATATCAACAATGGATTCTTATAGCAAGTGTTCGAAATGTGCTCTATCTACTTCCTGACAGTAATACATCCTATTAGTAAACTCTTGTCGTACTCGTTCGAATGTGTCAGCTGAAATTGCATTGCATTCTTCAATCATTCTTTCTTTAAAAACGCCAAGGCTATCTGGTGCCGTAATATAAACCTTGGATTTCAAGTACTCCCATAGAAAAAAATCTAATGGTGTCAGATCTGGTGACCGAGGTGGCCATTCTATAGGACCTCGCCGGCCGATCCATCTACCTCGATATTCTTCATCCAGGTAACGTCTTACTGCACCATTATAATGTGCAGTAGCACCATTATAATGTGCAGTAGCACCATTTTGATGAAATGTTATTTCCAGATGGCCGAATTCATCTGGATTATCTTCCAGAATTTCAAGAATTAACGGCTCAATTGCATTTTGTAACATCTCCAGATACACTTCAACGCTTAAATTTGAATTTAGGAAAACAGGACCAACTATGTGGTTTCCCAAATTCCTGCCCAAACATTGACATTTTCTGGAAATTGGGTATGTTGTTCACGAAAGGTCTGAGGATTTGTGTCACTCCAATACCTTACATTTTGTGTATTCACATTTCCATTGAGGCAAAAAGTACTTTCGTCACTAAAACAAACTGTTTTTGTGTAATGTGGGTTTTGACTAATTTTATTTGTCATACATTCACAGAATTCGAGTCTTCTGTCGGGGTCGTCATCCGAAAGGTGGTGCACCATTTTTAACTTGTATGGATGGAATTTATTTTCAGCCAACACTCTTTGTACTGTACTTTTACTTACTTCACAAATAGACGCAACTTTAGTTGAAGAGGAAGTAGGGTTTACTACCATTTCAGCAACTATATCAAGTTTTTTATCATCACTAAATGCTGATCGACCAGATCGTTTGGCATCTTGAACACTATCTGTTGCTTCAAACTTGTGAAGAAGCTCCCTCAAATAAGTTCTCGAGATAGGGCGATCTGGGTATCTCTCATTAAATAAACGTTCCGCTTCATGGAGATTCTTTCTAGATTCACCAATTATTAAGATAGCTGCTACTTTGTCGGCTTGAGTATGTACCATTTTGCCTATGTAAACTCTTAAACGTCTCGTTAAACAATAATAAAATTAAATATTTAAGCTATTTTGAAAAACTTTGCAAAGCAACAAATACTATTAAATTAAAAACGTCAATTTTTTTGACAACTAACCAGAGGCGGACTGAAAAATCTTCAATATTTAAATGTGAAATAATAATTTTGGTATTTATTTAATGTATCCGTCAAAATTAGTTTAAACCCTAACAAAATTAATATGGCTATGTAGCCAATGTCAATGCCTTTCAAACGAGATATCACTTGCCATAAAGTCCTATTTAAAATTATTGGCCAGAGTGGCACTGTGACGTCATCTATTACTATTCGCCACCTGTTACCATTCGTAGAGAAGTTTACAACACTTTATTTTCACCCTCCAAATTTCATTAATGTAAGTGTAGCCGTTCAAAAGATACGAGGGGGGGAGTGAACTTTTGAATAGCACTGTATAATATTATGTATTATCCAATCACATTTTTACTATTGACGATTAGTTACTGTGACCGTTCCACGTCAAAAAAGCGCCTTGACGAATAAAACAGTGGCTTCTCTTTATTTGACATTTTAAGTGCAATATTTCTTCAATCTGTAATTGACTTGGTTCCATTCTCTTACACCAGTTGAGGTTGCGCTAAGTAAAGAATGTTTATTCGCATGTCTGCATTACAATTTGAACTAATTTTAGATTTAACCAAATGCCAAAATACTATGAATCAATTAAATGATACATTAACATTATACTGGGTGTCTCATTATATTCTGACCGTTTTCAAGAGCTTATATCTTCGAAACGATTCTAGATAATAGATGCGGTTTCCACAGTTAGGTTTGAAATTACCGTGAGTTTTGTTGTGACACATTTATATAAATGGCGTACTTCCGTTTTACCCGCTGGAAAAGTGGCGTATTTTCAGAATACAGTAGATGTAATTTTTCAAATAGGACACCCTGTATATTTAGCAATTTCTTGAAAGACGCATATTCTTATTTTTTATCGGTACCTTGAAGATTAAAATTAGTGCACAGAAAGCGAAGTTAGATAACGGGGATACTGTAATGATTCAGATATCTTATTAATAAATAATAATCAAGGAGGCGTTAAAATGTCACATCACAAAAATATTGCGATCCTTGACAGAACGGCACATTGTCTTAGAACCAGTTAGAACAAGATGGTATTTTGAACCAAAATGTTTACTTTCAACAAGACGGGGCTCCACGCCATTATTCCAACATAGCAAGAGAATCTGTTAACTAACAATTGTATTGGTAGGACTGGTCCAATAGAATGGCCTCCAAATTCTCCAGACCTGACTGTTCCAGATTTTTTTGTATGAAGATTTGTGAAAGATAGAGTCTACAACCCGATGCTTGCTACTATTGAGTTTTTAAAAAATAACATACGGCAGGTAATGGAAAATATTCCTCTTGAAATGCTGACAGCAGCATTTGACAACTTGGTTCGATTCCACAAATGTATAGACCAAGAAGGAAGACACATCGAACATTTGTTTTAGAGTGCCCTAAAACATTTTCCTATTTGTTTTTTACAGTTCACTTTAGCTAATAAAGTTCCAACTTTATATCTAAATCATTACAGTATCCTAGTTAAAGTTATCTAACTTCGCTTTCTACGCTACGATTTTAAACTCTAAAGTACCGTTATAAAGTAAAGATATGCGTCTTTCAAGAAATTGCTAAATATACATGGTGTCCCATTCAAAAAATTACATCTACTGTATTCTGAAAATACGCCACTTTTCTAGCAGGTAAACCGGAAGTAGGCCATTTATATAAATGTGTCGAACCAAAACTTACGGTAATTATAAACCTAACTGTGGAAACCGCATCTTATTATCCAGAACCGTTTCGAAGATATAAGCTCTTAAAAACAGTCAGAATATAATGAGACACCCTGTACTTTGATAGTATTATCTTGATATCAATACGATAAATGAGTAACAGTGACCCTGTTGTCTGCAATAATCCGTTTCCCTTGGAGAGGTGTAACATTTTTTTGTACCTTATTTGTAGCAAGGGTACGAAAATGCAATTAAAATGATGAGTGAAAACCTTGAGAATGCCTTTGAAGATGTTACACATTAGGCTTTTGAATTTTATCTGGCTTTGTCTGTATATTTTATCAACAAAATATACATTGATAATAAACATGTCTTTTATAATCAGTTTTGGAAATAGTTTCAAGGCCAGCTTACTGTTTTTACACTTTTTTCAACTCATTTGTTGCATAAATTTGAAAAAATTTATTAAAGTCGATGATTTACAAGTACTTAAAACAGTTTGACGACTGTATAGATATCCAAAACAACATAAATTTCAACTATTTTCAATACATCAAAATAATATGGAGAAAGTAAAAAGTTTTGCTGGACCACCTCTTCCAATTCTTTGGCAATGTATAGTAACATATCAAAGATTTGGTGTTCAAAAACTTAAAAGTTAAAAGTACAATTGCCGGTATATTTTTGAAAAACCTCAAAAAAGACAATAACTACTGAGAACTAAAGAAGATGATGTACCCAAGACAAACAAATATATTTTAGAGCCATAGTTTAAAAAAGTTTTTTCACCTCCAAATTCGAATTGTTTTTAACCTCAAATCATGTAAATAAAATATTGCCAAAGCAACTTCAAAATAAGGATTCCATAGTCCCGATAACCAAAAGGATTTAGAGCCATTTTCAGTTAATTTAACTGGAGGCATAATCAATACCTTTTATTCAACACAATGAATTTACTTAGAATTAAATGTATACAGTAAACGTGTGAACAAATACACGAGACATGCACGTGAACAAAAATAATGCAATATCGCTGTGCTGCCTCTCCAAAATGTTTTACTACTGCTTAATCAATCGGAGCTGCATAGCACGCGGATTGAGTATTTGTTTATGTTAGTTCCTCTTGGTTTTGATTCAACTTACTGTAGAAATTTTGATTTATAAGACCAAACCAGAAGAATTAAGACGTATACTGTGCTCAATTAGCACCTAAAATCGTTCAAAACACTAGCTGTTTTCTACAATACAACCATCAACCAATGTCAACATTTAATTCATCATTATTTATTTATTTAAAAACTGTTTGCGGGTCCCATTTTTAATTTTGTCGATTTTAATAATTATTGAAAAACCTAAATTGCTTTTGCCAAATAAGTTTTAATGTAAATTGGATTCAATGAAATATGTTGATAATGTGATGGAAAAAAATTTAACACATCAACAAAACACAGGCGTTACATAATATTTCAAAGAAGTATCACACTTTGAATCAATTAACAACCTGCTTTTATGAAAACTATTTTGTTTTCGTCTGGCCTACTCATCCTACTTGGACTGATTTGTTCATTTACATACAATCTCAAGCAAAAACAAGAATAAAAATAATTAAAAATTCATTATTTAAAAACACTCATTGTGTTATATACAACAGTTTAGTCAAAATAAAATAATCACAATTAAATGTAACCTTTAACATCTGCTCACAATGATATACTTTACAATGCAAGTATTAAAACACGCCAGGAGTGCTAAAAATTAAACAAAAATGTCCATACTACAATTAGTAATAATTGAAAGAAGCTATACTAATTAAAACTGAGAAAGAGAGTTATCCTCCTAGGTCATCCTCCATCCTGCCCTTTCCAGGAAGGTGGACAGGTCACTAGGAGACATCTCCTATATATCGGCAGGTGTAGGCCAAGACTCACCGAACACACACTCTCTTATTAATTGACGATAACTCCGGACATGCCTGATAGTTTCATCTTCCTGTTCACACATCTTGCATAGAGGTGTGTCCACTAGCCCCATAGCAGGGACGTATATAAGGGGGGGGTTTGGGGGTTCAAACACTCCCCATAGAAAATACAATAAAGGTACAATAATTTTTTATTAGCATACTGCCGCAATATGAGTATTCATCGGGATGTTGCAATAGAAATAGATTCCTCAACAATTGTGAATAATTTAGCTGAAGAGGTTAAATTTACTTTTGTGAGATTGATTTTCTGTTTTAATAAAAGCTTTAATTTTCTATCATCTATCACTTTTTAAAAAAGGTGCTCCCAAATTAATATACAGGTAACATCTCGGCTGGTATGGGAATGCGGCGAAGAACTTAGAAGACTGGCGACTCGGAACAGTGTAACACTGGAGTGGGTCCCAGGTCACAAAGGAATCGCTGGCAATGAAAAAACTGACGAACTTGCAAGGACAGGATAGGGTTATATAACGGGGACCTCAGCTGCAGACTATGTGGCATGGAGATCGAGACCGTGACCCATATCTTGTCTGACTGTGAGGCACTGCACTCGAGGAGACGGGCAATCTTCGGAGAGGCCAATGTGCCACCTGAAGTATATGGCACACATCCAATGGACCTATACCGTCTACTCGAAGGTACGGGGATAACTGGATGGGTGGACTAAATATGGGAGCAGAGTACAATAAGCCAATAGGCTGCAGTGCTCCCGGCATCTGAACGGCTCCCAAAATGGAAGAAAAAAAAAAAAAAGGACAGGATCGTCAACACTGATGAACGGACCCTAACCATCTGTGGGTATCCCCAGATGCTCCACTAGGTCATGGTTAAAAGGGTGGGTAAAAGAACAATCCATAAAACTCTGGAAGAATACGCTCAGGCAAACACATGGGAAGAAATTTGTAAAAGAACCATCAGAAAAACTAGCAAAAGAACTGCTCTCAATGAGCAGGAACAAACAACGCACCATAACGGGGCTTCTTACGGGACACTTTCCCACAAAGGAGCACCTGAACAAAATAGGGCTGTATAACGGAGATCTCATATGTAGGAGATGCAAAAAGGACACTGAAACAGCTCTGCACATATTATGCAACTGTGAGACGCTGGACCACAGGAGACAAAAACTAAATGGAAGACCCCAAATGGCTAGTACGAACCTTAAACAGGCAGCTGTCAAAATTTCGTGATATTCTATTAATTAGTTCGTGTGTTATTGTGCTAAGAGTGACGCTACTTTTGTTATTTTCAAAACAATGGATCAAAAACATGGGAAAAAAATTCCTTTCAAGCAAAGCTGTGGCTTGAAAAGTGTTATGGGGACTCCGCTCCATCAGAAACAAGTACATATAGTGTCAAGTTTTTCTGCTCTCAGTTTATTTACAATAAACCCGGAAATGCATCATCGGCTTAAGACATTCAGAGCCTCTCAACGGCTTTAAACGGGAAATCTACATTGTTCTCTGGCACATTTTTGTCGGCAAACGCTTTTGTCACTATTCAATATACCGATTGCTGCTACCGTATCTAATGAATAAAATCTAAAAACCTGTGATTATACACTATAAAACAATCATAAAAATCTGTCTGGCTTGAAAGAAACATTCACCTTAATGAATTCTACGAAAACATTTTATTCACAAAAAATTATCCCAACATTAAGTTGTTTAAAAAATAAGACTACCTATATTGTTGAGTGTACCTCTAATTAACAAGCTGGAAACGTTAACAAATTAGCAGATTCTGTGTATTAATCAACATCATTTTAGTATACAGCGTGTCCGCCAAAATAATAGAAACAAAAACAGTTTTTATACGTTTTTTGTACAAAGTTTACTGAATGTGAAGACTGTACTTAGCAAATTCAAATACGAGCGAATCTTTTCAACCTTTGATATGAAATATAAAAGTTGTTAATGTCTTTTCTCAGACAAGCAATTGAAATATCGAGGAATGTGTCCCGTTTAAAACAAAATGTATCTTCAATTGAAATAAAGTGGCAAACGTTAAAAAATGTAACCTTGTATCTCCTATTTCGTCTAAAGACGGCCTCTATCACCGTATTTCCTTTTTAATGAAAAAAAACTTGCAAAGGGGATTTCATTGAAATATTATTAATCAGACTAACTTCATTAATACTCAGAGAATTAGTGTGAAATGACTCGAACGCACTTGAAAGGCAATTGAAAAAAGTAGTCATTTACACCAGTGTTTCAATTTCAATTGAAATAAAGACAAATATTAAAGAATATAACCTCATAACTCGTCTTAAGACGGCTCGTGAGCTCATTGTAAATTCTCGGTTCTTTATCGCTAAACATATAAACATTTTAAGCTAAATTTTGAATTAAATTTATAATTTTTTTAGTTGGTAGCATAAAAAAAATTAGCTTGAACCTAAAAAATAAATATACGAAATGTAACCACAGTTAAAATAATGTTTTTGCACTTGCAAAGTTTAATTAAAATTTTTGTAACTGTAAAGGTATGTTTAAAAGAAAAATTAGTTGTTCATTAAATGTGTCACTCGGTGATAACCAAAAACATGTTCGTTAAATACACAAGTCATTAACACTATATAACGATATACCAAATGTTATTATGTGACTTACCAAAAGTATTCAGAGATGTGGTTTAAAAACACCACTGCAGGGCTAGATGGCCTCCGCAGAAACACTGACTGTTTACGGCATCGCCAACTTTATATACTACTCCAAACAATATGTTATTAAGAGACTGATCAAAAAGTAAATAGACATGCGTTGGTTCTAAGACTCAATCTTTAAAAATGTAATATCATAATCTGTAACATAACATTGTGTTTTATTGTAGGTTTATTTGTTGATTTATAATCTTTAGCAATTTCAACATTTTGTCCTAATATACTAAACTTGGTTACTTGGAAATATTGAACCACGTCTCTTCTACAGTTTTATAATGAGTTAGATCATTAATTAACGCGGATAGACGTATTTTCAGAAATAAATCTACTTGTGTTGCGTAATATTTTCTTATTTTAAAGCAGTACCAGTTTTTTTTAATAAAATGATTTAATGAAAGATATTAGTGTTTTGGTGAACTAATTCAAAATAAAATATCTCATTTGGTACACTTGCAGTAAACTACTAACAGTTCACTTTATATTTTTTTGTAATATGTGTTGTCTATTATCAGCTTTAGTTTGACCCTAGCCTTTTCTTCGTGTCCTACTCTTGGATAAGGTGAATCTTAGGTAGATAAGTTTTTATTTTATTTTATTTTGACGTGGTTATCTCTATTCGTTTGCTTGTTAATAATACCTGTTGCCCTCAAAACTCTTTATTGGATTGTCTCTCGATTTTTTTTTGTTAGATTCAGTATCAAAAACAGTATTTTGGAACAAATTTTCATAGCTTTATTACTATTTTCAAGGCCCTCTATGTTAATTTTTCTTTGCCAAAAAAGACAAAAGTACATTAGGCAACTTTTTTTCTCAAATATGACTATAGCACTGGATTCAGAATCATCACAAATGTAAACTAGCAAAATTTTATAAAAAAATGTTTATTAACGACAAAGTTATCACAACATGAATTTGGAAAAAGGGGTATTTACAGTAATATTTTACGTAGAATGTAGACAAATTTCGAAAATGGCAACATGGTAAACAAAAACAGGGACTCAAGCATATTGCACAGTAAAAATTCGAAGCCGATAACTTAACCCGATCTGGAGTTAAAGATTCTGAAAGTACTTTAAAATTGTGCTTAATAATTTCATTTATTACCAAAATGAAATCAGCGAGTCCCCAAGTAGGCTTTGATTTTGAAACTTTATTTATGTCAGTCAGTAACATTTGTATGAAATAGTAAGTACTAAATGATCCAAATATTCAACTATTTAACTATTCAAGACTAAGTTGAAATTGTACTTTTTTGTGGTTACAATGACAGAAGTGAACGAGAAGTGATAGAAATAGTTAATCGGAGACATCCAGATCGCCGTATTTGCTGCTTTGTAGTGCACAAAATTAAAAAAAGTATTTATTGAGACTGGAGCAGTGACTAAACTTATTTAAAAAAAATTGCAGGCAAGAAATTTTAATGACCGTATTGTCATGGACTACTTTGCCAACAATCCACAATTTTACATTACTTTCAGAAGCTTCAACTCCAGAACGGCTTAAGTTATCGGCTTCGAATTTTCACTGTGCAATATGCTTGAGTCCTAGTTTTTGTTTACCATGCTGCCATTTCAAAAATTTGTCTACATTCTACGTAAAAAATTATTGAAAATACCACTTTTTCCAAATTCATGTTGTAATAACTTTGTCGTTAATGAAAATTTTTTTATAAAACTTTGGTAGTTTACATTTGTGATGATTCTGAATCCAGTGGTATAGTTATATTTAAGGAAAAAAATGCCTAATGTATTTTTGTCTTTTTTGGCAAAGAAAAATTAGCATAGAGGGCCTTGAAAATAGTAATTAGGCTATGAAACTCTGTGCCAAAATACTGTTTTTAATACCGAATCTAACAAAAAAAATTTTCTAACAAAATCTAACAAAAAAAATTCAATCAAAATCGGTTGAGAAATGCACTGTATAGTGAGTACCATCAAACACTTGACTTGCTTAGACACCATTACCATGAATATATTTAAGATGATTTTCGATTTGTGTATTTGGAAATATCGAAAATAACCCAAAAAACTAATTTCCTAAAATTATTGGCCATGCTTAAGACCCCCAAATTCTAAGGGCCTCCAAGAGTAAAGAAACTGAAAAATTAAATTGTTTTGTAGTTGGAAATTAAGGGGGTGGGAGACTTATTAAACTAAGTGTGTGTCACAGGCTCCCAAATATCTAGGTGGCGGGACTAAAAGTGTCATTTATAATTGTCTAGTCTAGCATACAAACCATCAGATATATGTATTTCCTGGATTCAGCAATCGTAAAAATAATACCAAATTTGATTGAATAAAAACTTAGAAAGTTGTCCTAGATAATTATTTTTTAATTTTATTCCGTTTTACTTTTCCAAATTCCTTTATGATACTATTTACTGTTTGTTGAGGTGTATGTTCTTAATATTTTTGGTATGTACCCTCCAATTTTAAAACAGTTTAAATATAATAAAACATTTCAATTGTGTAATAAGATTATCAAATATTGTTATCATTTTTCGTAATGCATATTATTTAATTAAAAAAATAAATAATTCTTTTATGAATAGAAAAATACGTAGATTCTTTAAACTATTTATTTAAACTTATTTGGAAATCCTTAAATTTCATCCAGCTCATAGTGTTTGTCAATGAAAATTTCCTTTTTCAAAAATTCGAGTTAAATATATGTCATCTTCATGTGCAAGTTTTTTGGGACCAACCACTTTCTGTAAAAGTTTAATCTTCTTTAATTCCATCTTCATGTATTTTATCATTACTTGCGAATTATACATAAGTAATAAAACATAAATCCAAAGTATAAATATATCGTCATTGTCTCGTCCATATCTATATTTTATACAAAGTGTCCCAAAAAATGTAAAAACCCTTAATGGACGCTTTAAAGATATAAATTGAAAATAACATGATTGATTTTTTGGATTATCTACTCGTGTTGGAGATTGGCAGAGTTGAAGGCGCCGCCTAAGGCAAAAAAAATCGAGTGCCACGACCTAAAGCAAGTTTTCAAGTTCAAGAAATAATTTTAAGTTTTTTTTTAATTATTTGTTTGACTTGGCTACATATAAAAGTATTTTTAAACATCGTTTTTCGTTTGAAAATTGAAATTGAAGCTTTTATTAAAACAGAAAATCAATCTCACAAAAGTAAATTTAACCTCTTCCGTTAAATTATTCACAATTGCTGAGGAATTTATTTCTACTGCCACATCCCGATGAATACTCATATTGCGGCAGTATGCTAATAAAAAAGTATTGTACCTTTGTTGTATTTTCTATGGGGAGTGTTTGAACCGCCAAACCCCCCCCCCCCCTTATATACGTCCCTGGATAACATGGGTAATGGTACAAAGATACAGTTGAAGTGGCTATTGAGCCCAACCCAAGCGTATGAATACTCTTTATCTGCTATTTTTCATGATAAAAACCAGAAAAAAGTCAACATTAACAGTTGAATGCTTAGAAGTGAAAAGTATTTTGTCTTATTTTATTCCTGAACTAGTTAACAATTTTGTAATATTGATGTGCTTGATTAATATTAATTGGGTAACATATATGGGTACAAAGTAATAAATAATTTTTGTTGCGTACCCATAAACGATGATGTCGTAATTAAATTGATATTGTTCTTAAATGGGTTAACCCAGATTAGTTAATGTAACACACAGTACAAGTGTTTAGAGACACCTCTGCTTGTTAGGATAATCGGTAGATATATGACTGATATTTTACTGTTATAAAGCTGCGCTACTGGTGTGCATGATTCATTTGATTCTGACGTCAAATACTGAAATTAATTTCCTAATGTTGCGGGACACACTGTTACTCTGTAGAAACTTCAGTAGTGAGATTGGTATAAATAAAATTTAATTGAATGTAATCTCTTCGCGGTAAAAACAATTTTTTTCTGAGAATTTTCTGGCTATATCATATATTTTAATTTCACCATATTTCTTAACAGCTATAATTTATAGAATTAAATGAAAAATCATCACATGTAAATACATTTTTATACAGGGTGTCTCATTGGGAGTGGAATAAAGTATTATTTCTTAAAATGTAAATGTTTTTTATTATTCTTCTTTGTATGGTTTGCAGGCGTATTGAGATGTGAAAAATATTGAGGAGCTTCAATAAATTTAACAAACCGGATAACTCGATTTTGTGGCGAGTAAGATTGATAAGATGAAGATGTTTTGAAGGTATCCGATAAGAGAACCAGAACAGGGGAAAACCAGGCCAAGTGCCTTAAATCATCGAGTTAACATTCGGCATACAGGGAAAAAACCAGGTCTCTCCTCGCTTCTCCCACTCATTTACTTTAAATGCTGTTTACCTCTTGTTTACTGACTCTGTTGGTGTTCCGATAGCGTTTAAGCTTTGTGATTGTGTAGTTTTAGTGATAGATCTTCTCTTTTTTTTCAGCTTTGCTTATTTCTTCTAATATTACTTTGGAGCTGGTACCGCAAAATTGTTCTGGTCCCCAGAAGGGTGTTTCAGTCCCCCTCTTTGTCAGTTCAGCTGCTATTTCAGTTTATCCTGTGTGTCCTGGAATCCATAGTAAAGTGACTATATTGTTCTCGACCAGTTTATTGAGTAGTTTTAGTGATAGATCTTCTCTTTTTTTTCAGCTTTACTTATTTCTTCTAATATTACTTTGGAGCTGATACCGCAAAATTGTTCTGGTCCCCAGAAGGGTGTTTCAGTCCCCCTCTTTGTCAGTTCAGCTGCTATTTCAGTTTATTCTATTCCTGTGGGTCCTGGAATCCATAGTAAAGTGACTATATTGTTCTCGACCAGTTTATTGAGTTTGCCTAGGCATTTCCACACTATTTTGGAACTAATTAGACAAAAGCTCAGTGCTTTCATGACTGCTTGACTATCCGACATTATGATAATCCTTTGCCTTCCTTATTGAACTGGGCACACTTTCTTTTAGCGTGAATTTCCGCTTGAATGATACACACTTTCAGAGTTATTGGTCCTGGCCCGTACACTCCTATCCCAGTTCTTTCAGTAAGATTTTCATCAATTGCAATTGATTTTGGACAAACTTTATCAACTCTTTTCAAAATATGTCTCATAAATGTTCTTTTATCGTACTGTTGTTTGTATCTCTAATAAATTACACTCACTTAATTAGATGTCGTAAATCCGTATTAGTTGTTGTTGTCTTAACGTAAATATGGTTTAGTAATGGCGTATTCAAATATCGTGATTATTGTGGTTGATAAATAGTACTGTTTTCGTCATTAGTGTTATTAAAAATTTCCAAAAATGATTTACAGCCGCTTCTTTTTATAAAAAAACGAATCTCTTCATTCATGGATACAAAAAGATTTATTAAATATACTTTTGTCTAAAAACAATTGTAAATTTTTAAATTCACGTTATCTTAAAAGATTTTCTCGAACAGAAATATTTATTTATGGTTTATAAATCACTTTTTACAAAATTAAAGGTCGCTGCAGGCCTAAAGGGGGGCGGTAAAAGACCCAGAAAAAAAAGGGGGCGTTGTGTAGGGCTTTGGGGTCGATTTATAAATTCATCTACCTAGCTAGGAAGACTCTTAGACACCGACTGAACTCTCGACTCTCGACTCTCGACTACATCTTGTGAACATCAACTAATATTAATTAAGATATAGCTCAAACTCGGTTCGATATAATAGACCGCGGGCAATCATGTTTTAACAAGTTTTTGTTAAATAATCCGATTTGTACATTCCTGTATCAATCGGCTGGTTCTATAATACTTGTTCTTACTTGTCGAGTACGATTGGGCGTCGAATGAGATAAACGAGTTTATGCACGTTTGTCTTATTCCTGTTGGTGCGTGCTGCTTATGCAATCCTATATAAACGACGTAAATTTATTTTATTTTCATTTGCGGTTTCGCGCATAATAGATAAGCAGTACTTGATTTCAACACTTGATGAAATGACTGAAAACATTGAAGAATCATTGTGCAATCATCAGAGGACTAGTCAATTCTCAATTCAGCTCGAGTCCACTTTACCAACTAATGAAGCATTGTTGCTATCTTACGTGAGGTTTATTAAAGATGAGAAAATACGTGAAGAACTATTGTTTGCCAGAAATTTGGAGACAGATACAAAAGGCGAAACCATATTCAATACATTGGAAAAGTTTTGTGAAGAGAAAGAGATTCCTTTGAAAAATATTATATCAGTTGTTACGGATGGCGCTCCGGCTATGACAGGGCGCCATAAAGGCTTCATAGCGTACTTAAAAAATAAAATTCCAGATGTCCTTGCTATACATTGCGTTATTCATAGACAACATTTGGTTGCTAGAAACTTAAGTGAACGACTATTTCAATCACTGCAATATGTCATCAAAGCAGTCAATAAAATCGGTAGCAGTTCTTTGAATGATAGATTATTTCATCAGCTTTGTGTTACTAATGACGAAGATTTCAACCGTTTGTTGCTTCATACTGAAGTTCGTTGGCTGTAAAGAGGCAATTGTCTGATTCGATTTTACAACCTGTTTGACTCTGTGATAGAGTTCTTGGAAACTAAAGATACAGAACTGCGCAACAAGCTCATAACATCAAAGAATGATATAGCTTACATGACAGACCTGTATAAATTGTTCAACTACATGAACCTCCAACTGCAAGGCGATGAACTGAATTTAATTAAAACAAAAAATGTCGTTGCTGCTTTCGCAGCCAAACTGCTTCTGCACAAAAAGAATATGGGCAGACGTGAGTTTCACAATTTTCCAAATTTATCAGTATCGACGACTTGTTTGCCTACTGCCAACATTTGGAAAACCTCCACATTGACTTCACCGAACGATACCAGGACATTTTAAACTTGGAAATACCAAACTGGGTGTTGGATCCGTTTTCAATTGTCAACACAGCAATGTCACCTCAGCTGCAAGAAGAACTTATAGAATTGACAACAAACGAAGAAATAAAAATCAAGTTCAAAAATGGATATCAAGAATTTTGGCTACAAAAACCGATCCCGCAATTGTACCCTGGATTGTGGTCAATTGTTCAAAGATTTTTGATAGCATTCCCATCGTCATATTTGTGTGAACATGGATTTAGTGCTGTGACAACGCTGCTTACTAAAAAGAGAAATCGTTTGCGTGTTACCTAACGTGCGGCGACTTGCGGCTGTTTTTGAGTAAATTGGAACCTGATATCAACAAACTTATTGAACAGCATCAGATTCAACCTTCACATTCGTTTTTATATAAGAATTGATTATGTTTGTTTTATTTTCAATAAAAGATACTCTGTCCGAATACTATAAAGTTGCGTTTCAATAATCAGTTATAAGTACTTAGCGGTTTTTAAGTATGTTTAAAAAGGGGGGCGTCAAAAAATAATTTATTCTTAAAGTGGGCAGTAGACAAAAAAAGGTTGGGAACCCCTGATCTAAGCCAATTAGGAAAGAGGACCGGGGACACACTATATAATTCTACCGGTCGCTTTCTACTTATTATTAGTATTATTCCAGTCTACGGCATAGATAACATAACGTCTACGGCAGTCGATACTTCATAGTCTCACTCCGTATACTGTCTTGACTTATTACTATGAAATAAATTGTAGTTTTGAGAAGAAAAAGTCGACCAAAGAGGTGTGAATATAGTCAAAATTTGCATAATTTTGTCACTTATATATTTGAAATATAAACGTATAAATCACTCCTATAAAAATTTTGTTATCGCCTAATTTTTGTAAATCTAAATTGTCTTTTAATTACTTTTCATTTCCGGTATTATTACCTATACAAGTGATAGGTGTTTAATTCACATAAATCTAACACCACAACAAAACCACCGATTTGTTAGGTGGACAATAAATTACCTAACCATGATTGTGACCCAATGGTATGCACGGGTTATCAAAAAGAATAATAATATGAATGTATGTAAATATCACGTATATGTAATATGTTATTAATTATTATTAAATTATACTGAGTAATTTTTAAAAGTGGCAAAAGGTTTCTTTGTGCCATAGTTCACACATTTGATTAACACATGATTTAACGCCCTTCGTTGCTTCATGATGTAAACAATATATTTTTATTGTATAAAATACATAATTACCAGTTTAAGTCGTACTGTACAATTTCAATTTACCAATAAGTACCAAGGTGAAATAAAGTCAGAACGTAATTCATACTTGACGTACGTTCCAACCAACATAAACATCCAAAAAACTTTTCATTACAACGAAAGTTAATTGAATAACTAGAATGTTAAGCAACGTGTTTTGCAAATGTTAACTCCGACTATAAAAGCTTTGTGGGTAATAAAAATACGTTATTGAAAAGCTTTCAAAGGGATCTCAGATGAAAAGCAATCGAAAATTTGAAGAATTGATTCTTGGACAAGGTTTTATACCGGGATATCATTTTCGCTTTCAGATTTTTTTAAATACAGGGTGTTTCATTGGGAGAGGGCCTAACTTTAACTGTAGATGGGGATCACTTTAGTGCTTCCAAAAACCTATATTTAATGTGTCTTCTGTACTTTATAACCGAAATACAGGGTGTTTTATAAATGTATCCTATTTCTCTCGAACCTCATAACTTCCGAGTTACCCTGTATATTATTTTGAAATTTGGTACACGTGATAACCATTACCTAGAAACTCCATCAAAAGCATTTCCAAAAGGATAATGCAGGTCCGGCTTAACAAAAAATTTCAAAATTCGTCTTGCCTAAAAACAACACCCTGTTTATAGATTTTTCTTAAACTGCTCTTCATAATTGGAGAGAGTATAAAAAATCGAATCTACTATTTCCTTTTCATTTTTCCGCAGACAATTTTACTACCAAAAATTTACCGTCAAAGTAATAATTTATGCACGTTTTGAGGGTTAAAAATGGTATCGGAGAAGTTTTTTTTTTATTTTTTAGCTTGAAATGAAATCTATTCATTGCATCTAGAGAGGCATCCTAAAAATTCAATTGAGTTTGTATGTTTCCGAGTACAGACCACTAAAAAATGTGATAACAGGGCCGTACTTAGAAATACTCATTCAATATGTTTCGAATATTTCGAACACCCTGTATAAGGATGTGTATCTGGAAACTAAGCACTTCTACATTTAGAATGACAAAAGTAAAATAAGAGAAATACATTTATTCTTGAAAAAAACGGAGAGATTTTTATTAATTTTATCAATTGACCTGAAAAGAAAACAAGAAATTCTAACAACATTGTCCAAACGAACCAAGTCTAACCTACAAAAATTGCAGTATCAATTTATTTCTCGTATTTTACTCTTGTTATTCTAGATGTAGAAGTGCATAGTTTTTAGTATTCGAAACATATTGAATGAGTATTGCTAAGTACGGCCCTGTAATCACATTTTTTAGTGGTCTGTACTCGTAAACATACAAACTAAATTAAATTTTTGAGATGCTTCTCTAGATGCAATGAATAAATTTCATTTCAAGCTAAAAAATAAAAAAAACCTCTCTGATACCATTTTTAACCCCCAAAACATGCATAAATTATTACTTTGACGGTAAATTTTTGGTAGTAAAAGTGTCTGCGGAAAAATAAAAAGGAAATAGTAAATTCGATTTTTTATAATCTTTCCAATTATAAAGAGCAATTAAAAAAAATCTATATATACAGGGTGTTGTTTTTAGGAAAGACGAGTTTTGAAATTTTTTGTTAACCGGACCTGCATTATCTTTTTGGAGATGCTTTTGGTGGAGTTTCTAGGTAATGGTTATTACGTGTACCAAATTTCAAAATAATATACAGGGTAACTCGGATGTTATGAGTTTCGAAAGAAATAGGATAAATTTATAAAACACCCTGTATCTTGGTTATAAAGTGCGGAAGACACATTAAATATAGGTTTTTGGAAGCACTTATGAAACACCCTGTATATACTGTGCTACATGTTGCTGAATTCGGGGTTGAATAAAAAAATATAATGTCTAAATATAGTGTCAAATAAAAGTTGATGGTGCTTTGCAAAATATGAAATGATGTACTGGAAATTTAACACCCCTGCATTCAATTTCAAACAAACTCTTCAATTAACTCTTTTTATTATTCTTAAAGAAATAGGTATGCACACTCTGTAGCAAAAAAACAAATAAGGACCAATATTTGTATTTTCTTGTATCATATCTTAGGAACCGGACATAATAATGGGAATTACAAGTCTCTTGCAATTAAAAGTAGGAAAATTTGTTCTTAGTACCAATACAATCCCTATAAAAATACTGTTTAGGAGGTAATATTATAAAAAAGCGAGGCAGCAACACGTAGGCAAAAGCAAAAATTGTTAGATTGTCATACCCCAATGCTTCCAAACAATCTAACAGGCTGTTTGAACTGAATATAATGTTTTATTTAAATTTGTCAAGAACAATCTCATTAGTCTTAATTAAAACAAAAGATATTTTCTGTAATAAATTATTTAGAATTTTAGCAAGTTATAATTTTTCAAACATTAATCAGGATTTATTAATAAAAACTCACCTGATCATTATGTTGAGGTTGGAAAAAGTATTTAAAAATATACTGATGAATGAAAATTCATCAGGTATCGTATCCTCGATCATAGAAAATAAGAAATTCGTAAGAAAAACGTTGAAAATAGCACAGAACTTTTTTAACACATGTTGGAGCCTTGCCCGATTTAAAAAGCACTTACGCAGCGGTCACTATGTCTCATTGTTTAACAATGGTTATAAGTTTAAAACTGTTTATCCTATTTGTTAACTATACAAGGTCTTTAAGGCCCCTATTCTTTGTAAATCGTTATTAGCTACTTACTTATGATAACTGAAAATGGACGTGTAGGTATATAATAATGGTTTTAAAAATATAAGACGTTTTTTTTAATTTTTCGGTTTCCTTCTTTGTCAACTAAACAGTTTACGGAATTTCTAATTAGACTAATAGAATAAGTGTGAATAATGAAACTTCAATTATTTATGCGATCAATTAAGTCCAAACAATGCGTTGTAAATATTTTGCTGCTCTCTATCATACCTACGACTCAAATAAACGTTTTTAATGGAGGACTAAACAGAAAAATTGTATATTAAGAATGAATTTCCTTGTGCTGATACCAAAATGTATAGCAGAAGAATTAAGAGTGGTACAGGAAGGGAAAAAAAGTACAAAAACTATTCATGACAATTTATTGTTTACAAAATAATTGATAAAGAAAATTTAAAGTAAATGTTCCAATTAAACAATGATTTAACCTGCCAAATCCGACACCTTAGGGTAAAAGGATAAATAATTATATTATATATAATTAACCTGCCAATAAATTCGTCTTGAACACATTGTAGCATAATGGATAAAATCGGGTGATCTTGCGGGCCATTTCACGTTACGTGCGATATACAGTGTGTGGAAACCACTTTTGGAATAAAATTCTTTATGTCATTATTTTAGGAAATTATAAAAAATGCCAAGACACGTCAACTTTTGAATTGAGTTGTGCGTTATGTAAACATAAATGTAAATGTACAGGGTGATTCACGCAAGTATGCCATAATCGGTGGCAATGTTGGCAATAGCACAGTCTCCTATAGAACTTCTCCTTAACTTTGTTCAAAGTTTGAGGTGAAATATTCCGTATTTCTGTAGTTATCCTGTCTTTGAGGTCTACAATGCTAGTTGGTTGTGTTGCATATACTTTGTTCTTGAGATAACCCCACAGAAAAAAATCTAACGGCGTAAGGTCTGGCGATGTAGCAGGCCACTCAATAGTACCTCTTCGTCCAATCCATTTATTGGGGAAGATTTCATCTAAATAAGTTCTTACCATTAAAGCATAATGAGGTGTTGCCCCGTCTTGCTGGAACCAAACATTTACATTCGGTAAGCTAGGATCTATTGCGTTGGGATATAAGTTTGCCAACGTAGGAATAACTTCATTTCTAAGCATATTTAAATATTTTTCAGCTGTCAAATTTCTATCTATAAATATAGGACCAATAACATGGTCGCCTATGATACCATCCCAAACGTTCACTTTTTGAGGGTACTGAGTATGTGTCTTACGCATCCAATTCAAACCATTCATTCAATGTGAATGTTGATTCGTCAGAAAAAAGAATGGTACCAAGAGCTATCTCATTTCTGTTCAGCTTATTCATCAATCTTTCACAGAGATCCATTCTACGATCTGGATCGTCTTCTGTTAACTCCTGCACAAAAGTTAATTTGTAGGGATGAAGTTTTACTTTATGAAGACATCTTAGAACAGTTGTATGACTAACATTATTTTCATGGGCAATTTGACGTGTACTTGAAGTTGGATTCTCTTCGACACTTAACAAAATATCCACTTTCACATCATCTTCAACGAAGTGTGATTTTCTTTTCAATGGTTTGACATGTCCAAATTCTCTGAATTGTGCATGAATTTCAGACACAATACTTTTTGAAATATTAGGCAATTTGGGATACCTGTGATTAAATAAGTTTGCCACTTCAACTTGACTTCTGCAGTTATCCCCGTACCCGATCATCATTAAAATCTCAATTCGGTGAGTCTCAGTTAAATATTTCATTGTTATGTCGACAAGGAAAGAGTGTTTAACAAAGATTTTACTTTTTCAGTATAAACTGTCAACACAGCAACAACTGACAGAATAGAAAACAATCCACATTATTTACCGATTTTGTCTAATTATTGGCGTTTTTAGGCAATTTTTAGGTATTTATGATAAAATTCATGGGCGTAGCTGGTTTGGTTTAATATACAAATACGTCTAATAATTAGTTAGTTTAGATTTTTGATAAATCCATATTTAGATACTTTAAAAAAGTACCAATATTTCAAGTGTAATAAATTATTAATTTTAAAATTTTACCCTGTATAATTCATAATTGACCATACATCTAGTTTGTTGGAATCGGTTCATTAATAAGATTTCAAAAATATACAAATATACAGGGTGTTTCATTAAAAAAACACCGACTATGGCATACTTGCGTGAATCACCCTGTACATTTAAATTTATGTTTACATAACGCACAACTCAATTCAAAAGTTGACGTGTCTCGGCATTTTTTATAATTTTCTAAAATACGACAAAGAATTTTATTCCATAAGTGGTTTCCTCACTGTATATAGTTTAACAATAAACCTATTTAATTTTTTGAATATTTGAATTAACTGTATTACTTACCTTTTTAGCTGAGGCGATGATTTCTTTCTTCACCATGATTTTTCTTTCACTGAATATACTTTTGGATTTTCAGGTATAACAAAAACGGTTTGGTATCAATTTTTAAAATATTTATAATTTGTACAAGTTTAAATATATAACACAAAAACAATAATTTGTAAATTGACCGCAAAAATTTACAGAAAAAGAGTTTCAATCAAAACATTTGCTACGAAATTATTGACATTTTTGATTTTCCAAGTTTAACTTTCGTAGCAAAGATCACAAAATATATAGTTTTGTTTGAAAACCTTTTAAAATTGACAAAGATGTAGGTGGCGTTACAATATTTATTATATAATCTTTACAGTGATTCTCCTAGGACGAAGATATATTCATAGTAGTTGTATTATTCTACGAAAGTTACAGATTTTTCATGATTACTCAATTATATCTTATATCCCAGATGCCCGTCACAACCTCTTTGTCAGTACCTTGAGCCTGCCAGTTTTTGTTCAACTAAAAATGTACAAGTGGTAGTCAAGAAACACACCATAAAACAAATTTAGGCAAGTACTCAAATCACATTAATGTAAATAGCTCTCAAGTGATGCAAAAAAAATAACTTTTATCACGAAACTAGGAACATTCAAGTTGGGTACAAAATATATAATAGATCAAAAAGTGGATATAAAATTGAATTACAATCAAATGTATACAAAATAAGAATGTTAATAATATCTTGATTTACTTTTTCTCTTCAACCGGTATTAAAGGAAAACTGTATTATGATAAAATAAGCTTCAAAAGTTGAACTGAAAACTGATTTTACTGACGGTTGAAAAGTTATCCACCTTTTGACTATTCTAATATTTGCACCACCTCAAAATTGCTCATACTGCATATTAAAATATACATATTTTTTATATACATTTTTTTTTTAAAAGTTTACCGAAGGCATTATCTATATATTTTCATATTCTAAATTCCATAGAATTTTCAACAATGATAATTTTAAATTATATTCATTGTTATATAAATAACTTTCTAGAGCAGATCATATACTATACATTTTTTTTTTCATATGTGCTAAAATCTTTGTAATTTGCTTGAATTACCAATTTTAATTCTACATATTTAATCAAATAAAATTATTACCTCTATAAACGAACTGATGATCTTTAAATAGGAATTGAAGACTTAATTTGTCCTTTAGTCACTCACAAAATACATACGAAAATTATGTTTATTCAAAATACAAAGACTGTATTTCTTGCGACGAAAATAGGATGATTTCACCAAAAATACTAGTTCTGCATAGCCAGCCAGAACCAGTTTCTCACTTACATTATTTCCCCGCATAATTTTTTTCGTTTATTAATATTATTTTTTCTATAACCGATTATTGAAGGCACAGGTCTACGATATACCTTGGCGAAAATCTTGATAATCTCTAATTAAGCAGGTGGCAAAAAGGGTAATTAATTCTTCTTCTAGTGGTCATTGTAAGGAAGTACTTCCACATGTCATATTCGTCTACTGTTTGTGAATGTAACAGTTTAACATTAAAACATGCGTCTGGTAATATTATTGAAACATTTCCTTCCATCAAGGTAGTAATTAGGTTTCGAGTTTTTAATATTAAAAAATCTCGTTAAGCAATTGTACATTTGAAATTCAGTTATCAGAAATGAACGACATTATTATAAAAATTTATACATTTATTAATAATATTTTCGGAGTTCGGCTCTGACAAAGCAAGTGATTAGTCTAGTTTTGGTACA